>JAOTOL010001361.1:457500-752500 GCA_034440575.1 Imbricaverruca yamaguchii | reverse complement strand
GTGAAAATTAGCACAACGGTGGATGAAAAACTATACAATGCAATGAAATAAATATTTATTTGCTATCTAATGATTTCAATTCCTGAAATCGGGCTTGATCCCGCAAGTTGGTAGAAAAACGTCATTTCGGCCTCAGAAAGCCCTGAGGCGCGGCGGCTTCCCGGCCTCAGATTGCTCTAAAACTTTGCAGATCGTCTTTTTAGAACCAAACGCAAGTTTTAAGACTTTAACACCGAAATTTTGGAAATCACTCCACCCTAATATACATATCTACATATATATACACGCACGCACGCAAGCATGCACAGACAGACAGACAGGTGGTTCTCTGTAACCTCCTGTAGTGGATGCATGAGAAGTCGAATCTGAAAGTTCACCCACGTTCACGGCTGACGGTTATTGGCAACCTGTGGCGCCGGCTGCAGCTCAACATAAACCTAACGCGCCTGCTGCTCCCGGCAGACCAGTGTGGAGCAATACTTCGCCCGGGAGCTTGGCATGCGGCTCCAGTTCCCCAATCTGCCGTGCCTGTGGGTGGGCTCGAGAGACAAGCGCATCTACATCCCGTCGGAGGTGTGCACCGTCGTCAAGGGCCAAGTGAACACCCACAAGTTGAGCCCGGACCAGGTGGGTGTGCCGTGGTGATGGAATTGGGCGGAACAGAGCCGACTACTCTCCAAGTTTGGCCACCGCCTGCTTAGGTGGTGCCCATTGCACAACCAAGATGGTCATTTCGCAACCAAGAATTTAATTCAGATGGAGTGGGTAGGCGAGCGAAGGAACGAAGTCTAGCATACAACAGCAATTCAAACTTCATTTTGTGTCTTTCTCCGGCATGGTTTCAAACATGCATTTTTATTCAGGGCATTGATCATGTAAAGCTACATGTTAAAGTAATTGCAAAGTGATACATCTCCTAATGAATGTTAGGGTGCACCGAAATTTTCGGTTTCTGAAATATGAAGACCCTGGCGGATCCGGCCTTGCAGTTGGGGGAGGGGTGAGCAGCAGGTCTGTGTACTAGTATGTTGAAATGTTTCTAAACCTCATTGAATTGCCATACCCACCAATTGATCCATCGGCTTAAGTAACCATTTAAACATCATTTTAAGATACTTTCCCATCAAACGTTCTTGCATGTGAAGAAACTAGCTTTCAATGTGTTCTGGCGCATTTGCGGTTGGTAATTTTTATGGCCGTGGGGGTCCAATGTTTTCCGTTAGGCCGTGGTGTGTGTGTTATGTAGCTTACCTATGCCATATTTCTGATAACTTATAAATTGGTTACAGAGTCACAGTGAAACCATAAACAACATATTGGCTGCAATTATGTATAATAAAACAGGTAATGCATAGTCATATGTAGCTCGGAACAGGAAAACGCGCTCAATAGGCATACAATCATAAAGCTTGTATTTCCAGTCATGTGTACATCGGCGAACTGCTTCTTCTTTTTCTCAAATCGTTATCACCAGTGCGTAGTATATGGCGGGAACCTCCTCGTAGGACCTCGTCGACTGCTCCAAAGCGGACTCACGAGGAATGGCAGTGTGTCCAACGGTCCAAGAAGCCCGCCAAGCCCTCCACCAACGGCCTGGGGTCCATCCCCTCCACTTTCGCCGTGGTCGCCCCAAGCCAGCCCGCCCCGGCTCCACCCAGGGCTACGCCAAACCCTCCGCCCAGTTCTGGAGAGGGTGGTGTAGCCTTACGACGGGTCCCGGTGGTTGCGCCCCTGGCGATCAGACCACGTCCCCCGACTGAGGTCCGTCCAGGGCCACCCGACATGAGCGCTTCTGGACGGGCTGCTCGTGTCGGATCCAGGGAGTCGTCGCCGGCCCCTAGGGCATTCGCGCCCGTCGACGTGCCTTCCGAAAGTTTGACCAAAAACAGCACCTTGGGAAACCTGATCGCCTTTCGGCAGGCCAAGGCAGCCGCCCGGCGAACAATCCGAGAAGCCAAAAGGACGTCGTGGGGACAGTATGGAGACAAATTTCACCGATTCACGCCTGCCACGCAGATTTGGTCACAAATACAAGAAATGCCCGGACATTCGCGATCCACACCACTACCAGTCCTGCACGTCGCTGGCGGAATAATAACAGAACCTCGAGACGTGGCGAACATTATCGCTCGAACCTTGGCGGACAGAAGCCTGAGCTGCCACCGAAGTGCAGGTTTTTGCGAATATATGGCTCGATGCGAAGCATCGATTGTTCACTTTGCCACCGCCGAGAAACTATATTATAATGAGCGGTTCACAATGTTCGAATTAACATCACAAATTGCTGCACTGTACCCCGTATCAGAAGGACCGGACAACATCCATAATAAGATGCTCCAGAACCTCCCCAGAAATGCACTCGAAGTACTTCTGTCATGTTTTAACGCTCTGGACGAGCGGCAGGTTCCCGTCATCTTGGCGGAATGCGACAGTCATTCCCATATTGAAGCCGAACAAGACTGGTTCTGACCCTCTTCAGTACCGACCGATTTCGCTGACTTCGTGCCTGTGTAAACTCATGGAGAAGGTGGTTAGTGTTCGCCTCACGTAGTTCCTGGAAAAACAAAACTTTTTTAGCCACGCGCAGTCGGGTTTCAGGAAGAACCGATCCACACTTGACCATATATTAACATTGGACACTGCAATTCGTACCAGCTTTAAAGAAAGACATCTAGGAACATTTTTTTAGCATTGAGGGCGCCTATGATACGACATGGAAGCAAGGTATTCTTTAAAAGCTTTGGAGGTGTGGTGTGCGTGGTTTTATGGGACATTTCCTGCATAATTTTCTTACTGACCGAACATTTCGTGTCCGCATAGGACGCACAATGTCTGATTGGTTGACGCAGGTCAACGGTGTTTCTCAGGGAAGCGTCCTTAGTGTGGCTTTATTTGCCGTAATAATTAATGACATTGGAGACGGTTTGCCATGTGGTGTCGCAAAGTCTCTTTTCGTTGATGACGTTGTAATTTGGTGTTCAGCATCACGTTCATTCTCGATGGAGAGACAGCTGCAGCTCGCTACTCCTCACCTTGAGAAATGGAGTAACCTGAACGGTTTCCGACTTTCTACCCACAAGACTGTTGCAGTGCATTTTTGTCGCCGCCGTAACTGCCAGGACCCGAACATTCAGCTCTACGGAGAGCAGATCCCCTTCCAGCCCACTGCTAAGTTTCTGGGCATCACATTCGATCGTCGTCTAACATACAAGGACCACCTGAAAACGTTGGGGTAGAAGTGTTCGAAGTCCCTGAACATTATGAAATGAGTTGCCGAATTCTAGCGTTGAATCAGCTTTAGCGTTGCCTTCTAGCGTTGAATCAGTTTTATCCTCATGACCCTGTCATGCAGGATGTTTTATTGCGCATGACTGCTTAAGCGAGGCGGGAAGAATGTGACCCTCTGCTGGATACCAAGTCATGCTGGAATAAGGGGGAATGAGCTGGCTGACCAAGCAGCAAAACGTGCTGCGCGGAGACAGTACACCCATTCGCTTCCTCTTCCCGCGACACACTTCAGCCACACAATTCAGCATTTTTCCAGGACAGGTGGCAACAAGCTTAGGACACGACCGGCGAAAACAAACCAAAACCCATCAGGCCAACTCTGGAGTGTTGCAAATCATCATCTATAACTTCCCGGAGGGAAGAAGTGCTACTCGCCAGGATACGAATAGGCCACACTTATGCTGCCCATGGCTACCTGCTACGAAACGAGGACAGACCGGTGTACACTCGCTGTGTTAGGCCACTGACAGTGAGGCACGTTCTTCTCGTATGCCCCATATTCTCAGCGCAACGACGACGATTCTTTGGACGAGATGTATCCACGCTAACGATGGCGGGCCTTCTGGGCGATGGATCACACGTCGTTCATACTGGCCGGTTATTCGAGTTTCTTTCGCAAGTGCGTTTTGATGTTGTTTACTAGGGGAGATCTTAGCTACGTCGTAGTTCGTCCTATATTTCACCCCGTGACATGTCACTGGCTGGTCTTCGCTTGCTCTTGCTTCTTCACTGTTTTACTGATGGTTCTTCCATCTCATAGTTTCACTGATGATGTTTCGTGAATTTCACTGTTTCATTGATGATGTTACTCCCATTTCACTGTTTGACTGCTGTTGCTTACTTTTGTCAGTCTGACTGACGATGTAGCTTGCATTTTACTGTTTCAATGACGATGTTATGGCCGCTGCATGACCCATGCAGTCGATGCGCCCGTAAACTCCAATAACCAACCAACCAATCCTCGCAGGAACGTTCCACGGCGACGCAGCGCCCGGCAAAGCGAGCCCGGTAGATTTAGAGAAGCTTCCGTCGTCGGCTCTCCTCCAATTCCCCCTGTGCGTGGTGCAGCAGTTCTTCCCGGTTGGCGCCGTCTGTCACAAACACCTCCACCGACCCAATGGTGCCCATTACGTTTTGAATTGTGCCTACTCTGTTTATTTGCGACGTTGCTAGGTTCAGGGCGTGCTCGGTGCATTGTTAGCAGTATGCCAGGGGTGCGGCGACTTGTATTTGAGCTCAGACGCCGTCCGTTCGGCTGGCTATTGGTCCGGTGTCCACCATAGTCTGGCTGCTGTGTTGTGATGGTGCTATGACCGTCAGGTGTCCACCGTGGTCTGGCTGCTGTGTTGTGATGGTGCTATGACCGTCAGGTGTCCACCGTGGTCTGGCTGCTGTGTTGTGATGGTGCTATGACCGTCAGGTGTCCACCATGGCCTGGCTGCTGTGTTGTGATGGTGCCATGACCGTCAGGTGTCCGCCATGGTCCGGCTGCTGTGTTGTGATGGTGCCATGTCCACCAGGTGTCCACCATGACCTGGCTGCTGTGTTGTGACGGTGCCATGTCCACCAGGTGTCCACCGTGGCCTGGCTGCTGTGTTGTGATGGTGCCATGTCCACCAGGTGTCCACCGTGGTCTGGCTGTTGTGTGGTGATGTTGCCATGTCCACCAGGTGTCCACCGTGGTCTGGCTGCTGTGTTGTGATGGTGCCATGTCCACCAGGTGTCCACCGTGGTCTGGCTGCTGTGTTGTGATGGTGCCATGTCCACCAGGTGTCCACCGTGGTCTGGCTCCTGTGTGGTGATGGTGCCATGTCCACCAGGTGTCCACCGTGGCCTGGCTGCTGTGTTGTGATGGTGCAATGTCCACCAGGTGTCCACCGTGGTCTGGCTGCTGTGTTGTGATGGTGCCATGTCCACCAGGTGTCCACCGTGGTCTGGCTGCTGTGTTGTGATGGTGCTATGCCCACCAGGTGTCCACCGTGGCCTGGCTGCTGTGTTGTGATGGTGCCATGTCCACCAGGTATCCACCATGGTCTGGCTGCTGTGTTGTGATGATGCCATGTCCACCAGGTGTCCACCGTGGTCTGGCTGCTGTGTTGTGATGGTGCCATGTCCACAAGGTGTTCACCGTGGCCTGGCTGCTGTGTTGTGATGGTGCCATGTCCACCAGGTGTCCACCGTGGTCTGGCTGCTGTGTTGTGATGGTGCCATGTCCACCAGGTGTCCACCATATCCTGGCTGCTGTGTTGTGATGGTGCCATGTCCACCAGGTATCCACCATGGTCTGGCTGCTGTGTTGTGATGGTGCCATGTCCACCAGGTGTCCACCGTGGTCTGGCTGCTGTGTTGTGATGGTGCCATATCCACCAGGTGTTCACCATGGCCTGGCTGCTGTGTTGTCATGGTGTCATGTCCACCAGGTGTCCACCGTGGCCTGGCTGCTGTGTTGTAATGGTGCCATGTCCACCATGGTCGGCTGCTGTGTTGTAATGGCGCCATGTCCACCGTGGTCTGGCTGCTGTGTTGTGATGGTGTCATGACCGTCAGGTGTCCACCGTGGTCTGGCTGCTGTGTTGTGATGGTGCCATGTCCACCAGGTGTCCACCGTGGCCTGGCTGCTGTGTTGTGATGGTGCCATGTCCACCAGGTGTCCACCGTGGTCTGGCTGTTGTGTTGTGATGGTGCCATGTCCACCAGGTGTCCACCATGGTCTGACTGCTGTGTTGTGATGGTGCCATGTCCACCAGGTGTCCACCGTGGTCTGGCTGCTGTGTTGTGATGGTGCCATGTCCACCAGGTGTTCACCATGGCCTGGCTGCTGTGTTGTGATGGTGCCATGACCGTCAGGTGTCCACCGTGGCCTGGCTGCTGTGTTGTGATGGTGCCATGTCCACCAGGTGTCCATCATGGCCTGGCTGCTGTGTTGTGATGGTGCCATGTCCACCAGGTGTCCACCGTGGTCTGGCTGCTGTGTTGTGATGGTGCCATGTCCACCAGGTGTTCACCATGGCCTGGCTGCTGTGTTGTGATGGTGCCATGACCGTCAGGTGTCCACCGTGGCCTGGCTGCTGTGTTGTGATGGTGCCATGTCCACCAGGTGTCCATCATGGCCTGGCTGCTGTGTTGTGATGGTGCCATGTCCACCAGGTGTCCACCGTGGTCTGGCTGCTGTGTTGTGATGGTGCCATGTCCACCAGGTGTCCACCGTGGTCTGGCTGCTGTGTTGTGATGGTGCCATGTCCACCAGGTGTCCACCGTGGCCTGGCTGCTGTGTTGTGATGGTGCCATGTCCACCAGGTGTCCACCATGGCCTGGCTGTTGTGTTGTGATGGTGCCATGACCGTCAGGTGTCCACCGTGGTCTGGCTGCTGTGTTGTGATGGTGCCATGTCCACCAGGTGTCCACCATGGCCTGGCTGCTGTGTTGTGATGGTGCCATGTCCACCAGGTGTCCACCATGGCCTGGCTGCTGTGTTGTGATGGTGCCATGTCCACCAGGTGTCCACCATATCCTGGCTGCTGTGTTGTGATGGTGCCATGTCCACCAGGTGTCCACCGTGGTCTGGCTGCTGTGTTGTGATGGTGCCATGTCCACCATGGTCTGGCTGCTGTGTTGTGATGGTGCCATGTCCACCAGGTGTCCACCGTGGTCTGGCTGCTGTGTTGTGATGGTGCCATGACCGTCAGGTGTCCACCGTGGTCGGCTGTTGTGTGGTGATGGTGCTATGGCCGTCAGGTGTCCACCATGGTCGGCTGTTGTGTTGTAATGTTGCTATGACCGTCAGGTGTCCAACATGATCAGACAAACGGCAGTGCCGGCCGACGTGCGACTGAACCGCATCAGAGATTTTCTCAGACAGGCCGACTTCAACAACGACCCATACAACCGCGAATTTGGCCTGCAAGTGGCCGACAGGTAAGCCCGATTGTCAGGCAACCGAGCGTGTGGCAGTCAGTCAGCCTATCAGTGGCAGTGTTGTGTGACAGTCGGTTTATCGGTGGCAGGGTTGTGTGGCGGTCAGTTAGCCTATCAGTGGGGAAGTTGTGTGGCAGTCAGTCAGCCTATCAGTGGTGGTTAGTTAGCCTATCAGTGGTAGGGTTGTGTGGTGGTCACTCAGCCTATTCGTCAGTCAGCCTATCAGCCTGGTTGTGTGGCAGACAGTCAGCCTATTAGTGGTGACAGGGGGTGTGGCGGTCAGTTAGTCTATCAGCGGCAGTGTTGTGTGGCGGTCAGTTAGCCTATCAGTGGCAGTGTTGTGTGGCGGTCAGTTAGCCTATAAATGGCAGTGTTGTGTGGCGGTCAGTTAGCCTATAAATGGCAGTGTTGTGTGGCCGTCAGTTAGCCTATAAGTGGCAGTGTTGTGTGGCGGTCAGTTAGCCTATCAGTGGCAGTGTTGTGTGGCGGTCAGTCAGCCTATCAGTGGCAGTGTTGTGTGGCGGTCAGTTAGCCTATAAATGGCAGTGTTGTGTAGCGGTCAGTTAGCCTATCAGTGGCAGTGTTGTGTGGCGGTCAGTCAGCCTATCAGTGGCAGTGTTGTGTGGCGGTCAGTTAGCCTATAAATGGCAGTGTTGTGTGGCGGTCAGTTAGCCTATAAATGGCAGTGTTGTGTGGCCGTCAGTTAGCCTATAAGTGGCAGTGTTGTGTGGCGGTCAGTTAGCCTATCAGTGGCAGTGTTGTGTGGCAGTCAGTCAGCCTATCAGTGGCAGTGTTGTGTGGCGGTCAGTCAGCCTATCAGTGGCAGTGTTGTGTGGTGGTCAGTCAGCCTGACTACTAGTCACACGGGCGTGTGGTGCTCAGTTTGACTCGGTTTGCTGGGACACTTGATGCAACGCTGCCTTGTTCATTGCTCAGGATCGGGATGATGGATACACGGTGTATATTATGTCGTAATGCTTCCAACAGTCTCCTGATGGTGGTACGTTTCATTATTGACTTGACTGTAGGCGAAACTCTGGGAAAAAGTGACCATAACATAGTTAGATTCAAGGCACATGTAGGGGAAATTATCAAGGATAATTTGGTAAAGGTTCCAAATTTCAACAGAGCAGACTTTAACGGCATGAGAGCGGCTTTAAGTGCCATCAGATGGGAAGAAGAATTCTCCAATTTAAATGTCTGTGAAATGTGGGAAAAGTTCAAATCTTACTTAAAGGAAACTCAGATTAGACATGTCCCCCAAAAGCAAAGACGCAAAAGAAGGGTAGGAAAGCCAGCATGGCTTACACCAGACGTGATAAAAGCAATTAAGGCTAAGAAAACTGCATTTAGAGTTTTTAAAGAAGCCTCAAATGTCATTAATCTAAAGGCGTATCGAAAAGCTAGAGACACTGTAAAGCAAAAAAACCAGAGCAGCAAAGCGAGCAAAGGAACTGGATTTAGCTAGAAACTGTAATGGGGACAGTAAAAAGTTCTTTAGTTTCTACAAGCTGAGTAAAGTTTCTAGCACAATTGGTCCACTGGAAGTAAACGGGACTACATTGGGTGAGGATAGTGAGATGGT
Source organism: Imbricaverruca yamaguchii (assembly GCA_034440575.1). NCBI lineage: Eukaryota > Metazoa > Arthropoda > Thecostraca > Neoverrucidae > Imbricaverruca > Imbricaverruca yamaguchii. Next base: position 743,712 of record JAOTOL010001361.1, on the reverse strand, counting down.
TGAGGAGCTGAGCAAGCAGTTCAAATCAGTGTTTACATTGGAAGATATGACCAACCTGCCGACCGTACACCATAGTTCAGTTACATGGGATCTGACAAATGATGTTGATTTCATTGGTAGTGATGTTGTTTACAATCATATCAGGAAAATAAAGCCAAATAAGGCAGCAGGACCTGATGATATTTATGCTAGGGTGTTGCGGGAAACTGAAAAGGAACTGGCATTTCCACTTAGTATAATATTTTATAGACCAGTTTGACATAATGCAATTCCAACCGATTGGAAAAGGGCAAATGTAGTTCCTATTTTCAAGAAAGGAGAAAGAGGGAAAGTTGAAAACTATAGGCCAATAAGTCTCACATCCCTAGTCTGCAAGGTACTCGAATCAATTATCAAGGATACAATAGTTAGTTATCTGGAAGGTAGCAGATTGATTCAAGATACTCAACATGGATTTAGAAAAGGACGATCGTGTCTCACAAACCTCTTGGACTTTTTGAACTTCGCCACAGAACAATTTGATCAGGGAAATCAGGTTCATGTAGCATATCTTGACTTTAGTAAGGCCTTTGACAAGGACAAGGACAAGGACAAGACAAGACAAGGACAAGGACCCCATAAACGGTTAATGATACAGCTTCAGTCCCATGGTATTGCAGGTAGCATCTTAAAATGGATAGAGTTGTGGCTTTCAGATAGACAGCAAAGAGTGATGCTAAATGGTACAAAGTCATCATGGCAAAATGTTCTTAGTGGAGTCCCCCAGGGGTCAGTACTAGGGCCATTACTGTTCATTATATTTGTAAATAACATTGAAAGTGGCCTAAGCAGTAAAGTTTTGAAATTTGCAGATGATTTGAAGGTCTTTAGGGCAATAACAGGTCAGGATGAGCATATCTCGCTGCAAAAAGACTTAGACGAACTTGTGAAGTGGTCCGAAGAATGGCAAATGAAATTTAACTTTGATAAGTGCAAAATCATGCATGTAGGTAAACAGCATATGAAGGCTCCATACTTGATGGGTGGCCAAGTGCTATCAGTGACTCAACAGGAGAAGGATTTAGGTGTTATTCTAAACACAAAACTGGGGGCATCAGAACAGACCAAGGAAGCCAGGAAGAAGGCACTGAGAATGCTCGGGGCAATAAATAGGAATGTATCATACAGAAGAGAGGAAGTGATCAGGAAGCTTTACTGTGCATACGTCAGGCCACATTTGGAATACTGCATCCAAGCTTGGTCTCCTAGCTATGAAAAAGATTGTTGGCTTTTAGAGAGAGTACAAAAGAGGGCTACAAAAATGGTTAATGGCATAAGCAACCTGGCATATGAGGAAAGATTGAAGAAATTGAATATGTTTTCACTTAGATATAGAAGGCTGAGAGGAGATCTCATCGAGGTCTTTAAATTTGTCAATGGTCTGGAGAGGGGATACCTTGGGGAAATGTTTGAATTTAGCAGAAATGATGCAATTAGAGGTCATAAATTCAAAATTAAAATTAACCACAGCAGAACAAGGTTAAGGCAAACTTTCTTCACCAACAGGGTAGTGGAACACTGGAACCAGCTGCCAGAAAACATCGTCAGTAGCAGCACATTGAACATCTTTAAAAACAGCATAGACAATCATTATAAGAATAGAGGGCTTGCTTTTCAGTATTACAGGGAGGGCTGATTGGCAGATTTGGTGGGCAACTGGTTCAGTGTACAGAGTGCAACCAAGAAGGGCCCTTGTGGCTCAGAGTTGCACTAATATTTTATGTCTTTATGTCTTTATTGAGAGACGTTGGCTTGTTGTCGAATTCACACGAATGTGAAACAGGCTGTTGAAACATCGGCCTGTGAAACAAACTCTTTAGACAGTGGCCATTCGGGTGTGACGAGCGTGACAGGTATGTTTGTATGTCTGTATGTAGGTGTGAGAGGCACGTTAGCCTGCACTTTGGCAGCTCCAGTTATCTGGCGTCAGAGGCCCCACTGGCGTGGTTGGAGTCTGCCGGCCTAGCCGCGAACACCACACGCACTGCCCGATCTCCAGCTCATTGTTCAGGGTCTGATACACCTTTGTGACGTCACGCTCCGCCGCCAGACGCTCAACTGGGTTGTGTCCAGCAGTCTGGAGTGTCCGACCGACCTGTCCACGCCGCCGTGTGCCTGTCACAACTCTGGCTGCCAAATTTGTGAACTTGTGGAATGTGTGGGAGATGAGGTGAATTTCGATGAGTAATTTTTGAGTGCCGTGCGTGGAGTAGTGCCTAAAACGGTGGAGGGAGTTGAGCCGAGCATTGCACGTGTTGACTAATTGGCTGGCTCACGTCAGTCCCACAGCCTGACAGAGCCGATGACGACAGCGAGGAGTCGGACAGACCGAGAGGGTTGCAGAGAGTGGGAGATGAGCAGGTGAAAGCATTTGTCTGCTCTTTTTAATGTTGGGGTCGCTTTCACTCATACTTGTGCTCGACTCGAATTGAACCGAAAATCGACTCATGAAACAATCGTTTTTGGATGAGTCGCGAGTTAAATCGATCCTTTTCCCGAAAATATGTCTTGAGTCGTGAGTCGAATCACGTCTTTCTAAAAGAAATGAGTCGAGTCATCAGTCAACCATTCAAATGTCCTATGTGGGTAGTGCACACTGAATCATATGGTTCATGAGTCTGATACCACTGAGTCGGATCTGAATCGATTCGAATTTCTGTCAGTCTGTTTGATTCGCGAGTGGTATCAGATCTCAAGATCTATGAGTCACGTGTGAGTCGACTCCAAAAAATTAAGTCGAGTACAAGTCTGCTTCCAATCTGGATGAAATACGTCTTTTGGGGGTTCATTTTGAGCGAGTTCGATCGAAACCAGCCCTGCTTGATGGACAATTTGTCCTGAAGCCGTGAACGGAGAGCCACGAGGCCATCTGGCCTAGCTCGGTCCAGCAGCTGGGTGTCGTCCGCGCAGGCTGCTGCTCGCCAGTTGGACAGGCGACACGTAGGCTGTTGCTCGGCAGTTGTACCGGTGACACGTAGGCTGTTGCTCGACAGTTGGACGGGCGACACGTAGGTTGTTGCTCGACAGTTGAACAGGCGACACGTAGGCTGTTGCTCGACAGTTGGACAGGTGACACGTAGACTGCTGCTCGACAGTTGGACAGGTGACACGTAGGCTGCTGCTCGACAGTTGGACACGTGACACGTAGGCTGCTGCTCAGTTGGACACGTGACACGTAGACTGCTGCTCGACAGTTGGACGGGTGACACGTAGACTGTTGCTCGGCAGTTGTTCCGGTGACACGTAGGCTGTTGCTCGACAGTTGAACGGGTGACACGTAGGCTACTGCTCGACAGTTGGACGGGTGACACGTAGGCTGTTGCTCGGCAGTTGTACCGGTGACACGTAGACTGCTGCTCAGTTGGACAGGCGACACGTAGGCTGCTGCTCGACAGTTGGACGGGTGACACGTAGGCTGTTGCTCGGCAGTTGGACGGGTGACACGTAGGCTGTTGCTCGGCAGTGGGACCGGTGACACGTAGGCTGTTGCTCGGCAGTTGGACCGGTGACACGTAGGCTGTTGCTCGACAGTTGGACGGGTGACACGTAGGCTGTTGCTCGGCAGTTGGACGGGTGACACGTAGGCTGCTGCTCGACAGTTGGACGGGTGACACGTAGGCTGTTGCCCGGCAGTTGTACCGGTGACACGTAGACTGCTGCTCAGTTGGACAGGCGACACGTAGGCTGCTGCTCGACAGTTGTACCGGTGACACACAGGCTGCTGCTCGCCAGTTGGACAGGCGACACGTAGACTGCTGCTCAGTTGGACGGGTGACACGTAGGCTGCTGCTCGGCAGTTGGACGGGTGACACGTAGGCTGCTGCTTAGTTGGACAGGGACACGTAGGCTGTTGCTCGACAGTTGTACCGGTGACACGTAGACTGCTGCTCATTTGCACAGGCGACACGTAGGCTGCTGTTCGACAGTTGGACAGGTGACACGTAGGTTGCTGCTCGACAGTTGGACGGGTGACACGTAGGCTGTTGCTCGACAGTTGGACGGGTGACACGTAGGCTGCTGCTCAGTTGGACACGTGACACGTAGGCTGTTGCTCGACAGTTGGACGGGTGACACGTAGGCTGCTGTTCGACAGTTGGACGGGTGACACGTAGGCTGTTGCTCGGCAGTTGTACCGGTGACACGTAGGCTGTTGCTCGACAGTTTGACGGGTGACACGTAGACTGCTGCTCAGTTGTACCGGTGACACGTAGGCTGTTGCTCGACACTTGGACAGGTGACACGTAGGCTGTTGCTCGACAGTTGGACAGGCGACACGTAGACTGCTGCTCGACAGTTGGACGGGTGACACGTAGACTGCTGCTCAGTTGGACTGGTGACACGTAGGCTGCTGCTCGACAGTTGGACGGGTGACACGTAGACTGCTGCTCGACAGTTGGACAGGCGACACGTAGACTGCTGCTCGACAGTTGGACAGGTGACACGTAGACTGCTGCTCGACAGTTGGACAGGCGACACGTAGACTGCTGCTCGACAGTTGGACGGGTGACACGTAGACTGCTGCTCAGTTGGACGGGTGACACGTAGACTGCTGCTCGACAGTTGGACGGGTGACACGTAGACTGCTGCTCAGTTGGACGGGTGACACGTAGGCTGCTGCTCGACAGTTGGACGGGTGACACGTAGGCTGTTGCTCGGCAGTTGTACCGGTGACACGTAGGCTGTTGCTCGACAGTTTGACGGGTGACACGTAGACTGCTGCTCAGTTGTACCGGTGACACGTAGGCTGTTGCTCGACACTTGGACAGGTGACACGTAGGCTGTTGCTCGACAGTTGAACAGGCGACACGTAGGCTGTTGCTCGACACTTGGACAGGCGACACGTAGGCTGCTGCTCGGCAGTTGGACCGGTGACACGTAGGCTGTTGCTCGACAGTTGGACGGGTGACACGTATCCTGTTGCTCGGCAGTTGGACGGGTCGGATGGAATAGATCGAAAGTGGAATAACGTCGAATAGAATAACGCAGACAATTGGAGTGACTGAAAGTGTTTTCCAGTGACTGAACTGTCACTGGAAGTGACTGGAACATAGAGTCGAATGGAGTAAAGTTAAAAACCCAGCCCAGGGACAACGCTTGTGCAAGAAGGGCACAAAGGAGTTTTCATTTCGCCAAACGACGGTGCAACCAAACCTAACTAACCTATCATAACCTATCGTAATATAATATAATATAATATAATATAATATAATATAACGTAGCCCAACCAAACCAAGCCCAATCAGCTGTCTGCGCTACCCCCGACAACTTAAACACTTCTCTCCACCCTTCTTCACAATCGTTTTCTATGAGCTGTTTTCGACCTTCTTCCATTCGACGCTATTCAGGTTGGTTGGTTATTGGTTTTTACAACACAGCGACAGTTATGTCATCTAGCGTCGCCAATCTCTCACGCCGATTGGTCGCGGGCGAAGAGTAGCGACAGGCGAGACTCGAACCCACAACCTTTTGACTGCGAGACGAGCAACTTACCCCTAGACTCCTCGTCCCCGCTATTCAGGTTTCTCCTATTCTCGGCGTTATTCTATTCGACTCTGTTTCACGTTTTGTTGCGCGTGTGTCGCATGTGCGGTGCGAGGACCGTCGTCTATAGTTATAGCACGCGTGGCACGTTATAGCACATGCGCGCGGCCCGCTCCCGACTGCCAGTCGCGTGAGAGCAAGGCTCTAGCCAACAGCGTGTCTATATAGACCGTGTATGATGAATACGGAGGGGCCGTGCTCTTGCAGTGCATTGATAACATGCAGCGAGGACGGAGCGTGCACTACAACATTAACCTTGTTCCATTCCTATTTCGATTTCAACTTCACTCCAATCGACGCTGTTCGGTTTTCAACCTTGTTCCATTCGACACTAGTTTGCCTGCCCACGGATGTGACGGGTGGCCCGGGTGTGACTGGTGACGGGTGACGGGTGACCCGGGTGTGACTGGTGCCTGGGCGGCACGGATAGGGTGTCCAAATTCGCTCAGTTAGGCGTCAGGATGTAAATAAAATAAGCTCTCCCTGAAAAGTGTGTAACAGGCAATGGAATTGGAACCGCATTCAGCTGATTCCTTGGCTCAGAATAAGCCGAACTTCGGATTTTGATGACAATATTCCACAGGGCTTTGATGCTATATCAATGTCAAATTGTTTTTACAGTCTGGCCTTGATGCCAAAAATCGTGAATTTGGACACACATGGTCCGGATGTGACTGATTTGACTGGTAGCGGGTGGCCCGAGAATGACGTGGACTAGACGGTCCAGGTGTGACGGGTGACTCGTCCGTCCGCCTCTGCAGGCCCACACAAGTGACTGGTCGCGTGCTGCCTCCGCCCACGCTACTCTACAACAGGAACAAGACCGAGGTGCCGCGCGAGGGCGTCTGGGACCTGCGCCAGAAGCATTTCCTGGACCCGCGAAACTTGGAGCGCTGGTGCGTGCTCGACTACAGTCGCACCTACAAGGACCGGCTGGACGCGTTCGTGGCGACTCTGCGCGAGGCCGGTCGACAAGTGGGGATGGAGATCAGTCCCCCACTGGACGTCGTCTCCAGGGATGGCCGCTTTGTGGAACAAGTGGACGCCGTACGTGACCTGACCGAGCTGAAGAAGCGACACAACAGTCCGCAGCTGGTGCTGGTGATCCTGCCGTTCAAGAGCCAGCTGTACCAGGCGGTGAAGGGCGCCGGCGACGTGAGAGTGGGTCAGCTGACGTCGTGCGTGCTGCAGAAGACGGTGATGAGGGCCGACCGCCAGACGGCCACCAACATTTGCCAGAAGATAAACGCCAAGATGGGCGGCTCGAACAACTCGCTGGACAAGTCGACACGGCCGAAGCTGCTGGACGAGCCGACAATCATCTTTGGCGCCGACGTGACGCACCCGCCACCCGACCAGAACACTAAGCCGAGCATCGCGGGCGTGGTGGCCAGTCTGGACCGGTCGTACCACGTGCGCTACGGCCAGCGCGTGCTCGTCCAGTTCCCACAGAATGGCCGGCGCGCCGAGGAGATGATCCTCGACCTGAAGACTGCCGTCAGGGAACTGCTCATCGAGTTCTGGAAGTTAAACCAAAAGACGAAGCCGGCGCGGATCATATTCTTCAGAGACGGCGTCTCCGAGGGACAGTTCATGCAGGTGACTAAATGCGCGCGCCAGCAACGCAGATCGTTGTGAACCTGTAGCCTAAGCGAGAAATGCGGTCCTGTCAGCTGCCGATGCCACCGACGTGACAGCCAAGCAGCAGTGGCTGTGCGTGTTGCGCATTGCGGCGATAGTTGGGAGTTTGGGAATTTTAGACACCTCTATTGTGTTCAGGTGGTAGTCCGTGATACCTCCGTTGTGTCGGGGTGACGATGTCCGACACTTGTTGTGTCCATGTGACCATGCCTCGACACTCCTGTTGTACCTGTCCTGTTGTATTGTACGTGACGTCAGATGGGCCATTAGACGTCAGACGTCATGACCCCTCTGTTGTATCCAGGCGACGATGTCGGACACCGTCGGCGCGCCCCTAAACTCCAATCCACCACCACATGTCGGACACCTCCGCCGTGTTCGTATGATGGTTCCTCCGTTGATGGCACCTGTTGTGTCCCGGTGATGTTGCGGACACCTCCGCCCTGTTCGTATGATGGCATGTTCCTCCGTGTTCGTATGATGGCATCCCTCTGTTGTGTCCCGGTGATGATGTCGGACACCTCCGCCCTGTTCGTATGATGGCATGTTCCTCCGTGTTCGTATGATGGCACCCCTCTGTTGTGTCCCGGTGATGTTGTCGGACACCTCCGCCCTGTTCGTATGATGGCATGTTCCTCCGTGTTCGTATGATGGCACCCCTCTGTTGTGTCCCGGTGATGTTGTCGGACACCTCCGCCGTGTTCGTATGATGGCATGTTCCTCCGTGTTCGTATGATGGCACCCCTCTGTTGTGTCCCGGTGATGATGTCGGACACCTCCGCCGTGTTCGTATGATGACATGTTCCTCCGTGTTCGTATGATGGCACCCCTCTGTTGTATCCAGGCGACGATGTCGGACACCTCCGCCCTGTTCGTATGATGGCATGTTCCTCCGTGTTCGTATGATGGCACCCCTCTGTTGTGTCCCGGTGATGTTGTCGGACACCTCCGCCCTGTTCGTATGATGGCATGTTCCTCCGTGTTCGTATGATGGCACCCCTCTGTTGTGTCCCGGTGATGTTGTCGGACACCTCCGCCGTGTTCGTATGATGGCATGTTCCTCCGTGTTCGTATGATGGCACCCCTCTGTTGTGTCCCGGTGATGATGTCGGACACCTCCGCCGTGTTCGTATGATGACATGTTCCTCCGTGTTCGTATGATGGCACCCCGTTGTATCCAGGCGACGATGTCGGACACCTCCGCCGTGTTCGTAATGGCATGTTCCTCCGTGTTCGTATGATGGCATCCCTCTTCCCCGCCGTGTTCGTATGATGGCACGTTCCTCCGTGCTCGTATGATGGCATCCCTCTGTTGTGTCCCGGTGATGATGTCGGACACCTCCGCCCTGTTCGTATGATGACATGTTCCTCCGTGTTCGTATGATGGCACCCCTCTGTTGTATCCAGGCGACGATGTCGGACACCTCCGCCGTGTTCGTATGATGGCATGTTCCTCCGTGTTCGTATGATGGCATCCCTCTGTTGTATCCAGGCGACGATGTCGGACACCTCCGCCGTGTTCGTATGATGGCACGTTCCTCCGTGCTCGTATGATGGCATCCCTCTGTTGTGTCCCGGTGATGATGTCGGACACCTTGGCTGGGTTCGGGTGGTGTCTGACATTCCTACTCTGAGCAGGTGATGGCGTATGAGCTGGAGCAGGTGCGCGCAGCCTGCCGCTCCCTTGAGAAGGACTACCAGCCAAAGATCACGTTCCTGGTGGTGCAGAAACGCCACCACACACGGCTCTTCGCCGCCGATATGGGGGACCAGCGCGGCAAGAGCAAGAACGTGCCGCCGGGTACCGTGGTCGACTCGGTGATCTCGCACCCCACAGAGCTCGACTACTTCCTGGTCAGCCACCAGGGCATCCAGGTCAGTGTAGCGGCCAGCCTGTGTCGCCGGCGTGCGGGGCTCTGGTGCCAACCCTGGCCAGTCTCGCTCCACGACAGGCGCACTGCATGTGCCCGTGATAGCTCGAACAGCCCGCACTGGTTGTGTGGGTGGGGACACCATGCAAGGTGATTGAGTTAGCGGCGACAAGGTGCAAGGTGGGCGAGTTAGCCAGAGGCGCCCGTCGCGCCTCTGGCCTGGAATTGCAATGACTTGTGCTGAAGCGCTTCAGTTGGGACGTAATATAAATGGAACTTTGGTGTGTGCAATGTTTTGCCATGGTCCGTGTTCATTTTATCAGCGACTTGGAACATGTATTTTGACTTATCACGCTCCTACTGATTCATTGTAATGCTCAAGCATTGACTATTATATGTGAATAGACCAGAAACCATCTCATCACATCCATTCATGCATCTCATCTGACTCCTGCGGCGACTTAGGATATGAATTGCGTTGCAAATTCAGCGTTTTATAATTAATCGAAAGATATTGAAATCCCGTCTGACCTTTGCTCTATTGCTGTCAAGCAAAGATCTCGATTTTATTTTGAATGGTTACTGGCCTGTGGCAAAGCAACTTGACTAGCCTGTGAGCGGACTTTCTGAAACAGACACACAAAAAGTAAAAGGATATGTAGCGTAAATGTATGCAACTGCAGCAGGTTGTACTGAGGACCGGGTATCCGCATTTTTCCGGATGCTGTGACGTTCAAGTTGATCTCAAGTCAGGGATGGTTATAATTGTAACACAATCGGGAAGGGTTATCGAGTAGCTACAGTGAGAGGCATGCCGGTGCCAAGCTGTTTCGGATGATCGTCTTGAGCCTACCGAAAATTGTTCAGAATGAATACATGTGCGTGCATATAGCGAGGATCGCGTGTATGTTGTGCAGCGTGCGAGGCGACGGTCCGACTCTTTGATGTGTTGCCAGGGCACCAGTCGTCCGACCCACTACCACATCCTGCACGACGACAGCAACTTGACGACCGACCAGCTGGAGACGCTGACGTACTACATGTGCCACCTGTTCTCGAGGTGCACGCGGTCGGTGAGCAACCCGGCGCCCAGCTACTACGCCCACCTGGTCGCCTACCGCGCACGCGCCCACCACGACAACTACCTGCGCATCAACAACATCAGAGACGACCAGCCGGCTGATACACAGCAGTCCATCACAGCGTGCAAGCCGAACACAGTCGCCATGTACTACGTGTAGGGTGTTGCCGGCCGGGACGGCTCGGCTGCCGCACAGGTGGGGAGGTGGCTGGTCGTGAGGTCGTGCGGACGAGCTGTCGGCCCGTGACGAGTGCTGGCCACATCTAAATGGAGAGAGGGAGGGAGGACGTGAGTGCCGCCAGCGTCTGGATAAAGAAATATAGAGAAAACGGAGATAGAAGGCGGGGAAGAGAGGAGAGGGAGGAGGGAGGGAGAGATCGTCCACATATATGGCGTGGCGAGCCGGTCGTGCGTGAAGAGCTTGGCTCTAGCCGCTTCTGAATATGGTGGTGGAAGTCATCCTTCGGAGTCTTTCAGTAGGAGAATGCGATTGTTCGTTAGTCCTTGACACAGTAGTTCAATTTTGTATTCTATCCAGTTGCAAGATTTTACGTTAACCATACAATTATAATGGGATAGTTAACCACACAGTTATAATGGGGTAGTTAATATGCAGTTTGGTGAACGCCAGCTAGAGACTGCCACCTGCGCATTCAGTAGCTGTTGTGTTGGATACGGCGCTGCATGGCCTCTGCAGTCGATGCGCCCCTAAACCCCAATAGCCAACCAAATGTGTTGGATAAGAATTGCATTCGTTGCTTGGTAGCTGGTGCCTTCCGGTGAAGGATCCGAACAGGAAGGTTAAATCTGGGTCTGGGCTACGCGGTTCGTGCACGCGGGGCTTACTATATTTCATGTAGCTTTGTCTGGGCCTCTACTACAGATTGTGCACAAAAACGCACACGCACATTTGGAAAATGGATGATTCAGTACGCCACTAAAGACATGTTTGTTTGGTATCTTAGTCTGATTTCGCCTAGCATTAGCTCATTAGTGCATGCAAACTATCAATCATTTCCTTGGGCTTTGGCTAGAATAACGTGCCGCGTCAGAATATGGCGTTCGCCCGCATAGTGTCTGTCCCAGGGCCAGCGTTTGCATCTGCACACTTGGTTCGCAGGAAAGCTTCCATGCGGACCGAATTGGCACACACAGTCAGCATTGGTACCACATGCCTAGCAAGCTGGTAATGCAGATCGTTTGGCTGTCTGGTATCGCGCTACATGTTCTTCAGCTACACGGGCTAAGCATTTAGTGGCCCAAGCGGCCATCGCAAGGCTCCGTACAGTGACCGCCCGACAGCGGGTGCCGGAGGCACTCGGTCGTCGCTGTTCTTTGCGTGTTTGTGTTGGTGGCTGCGCCATGTCCCGGCTCGTGCGTCGCTCGCGTGCATCTGCCCGCCACGTGGCCACAGTTGTCGCCGTCCTGTACCGCACCGTTTCGGCCGTGTCCAGTAAAACGTGAGACGTCCTGTACGTCGGCCGCCGTCCGGCCGGCCCGTGCCGTGTCGGCCGGCCGGCCGGACACCTGGCGTCGCGCCGCCAGCTATCTGAGGAGTGGCCAGCCGACCGGCGCCCACGTCCGTGTGGCGGGTCGGCTCGCCGCTCCGAATTGGTGGTACTGTCGGGCGTCCACCGTCGGCGACGTCCGACCGCGCGGCCTAGGCTGCAAACCGAATCTGGGATCGTTGGCCACTGGCGAGGTGGCGGCGCGCTAGCTGACCTGCACCACGCTCGGGGCCGTGGTTTCCGCGGGCTGGTCAGCTATCCGTCGTCTAGTTTGCTGGAGAGCGCTCTCTAAAATTGGCATGTGTAGCACGCAAATAAACGTTGAACCGCTGTATGACTTTACGTGTCCGGAAAAGCACCTGGATTAATGGCTTTTGAGAAGCAGAGTCGCAAACATGTGCATGTCTGTGTTCATGATCGCACTAGTAAGCCGTATCTTAGACACATCTGGTGGAGCGATCGTATCAAAGTTTCTGTGGACAAGTCTCAGTTTGCCTGCTAATAATAGTCTAGCTTTTCCTCAGTTGTGCGACAACTGGTTTGCAAATTAAATGGTTCCTCTCGCTAGCTCCCTCTCACTCTCTCCTCTATCTATCTATCTATCTATCTATCTATCTATCTATCTATCTATCTATCTATATATCTATCTATCTATCTATCTATCTATCTATCTATCTGTCTCTGTCTCTGTTTCTGTCTCTGTTTCTCTCTCTGTGTCTCTCTCTCTGTGTCTCTCTCTCTGTCTGTCTGTCTGTCTCTCTGTCTCTGTCTCTGTTTCTCTCTGTGTCTATCTCTGTCTCTCTCTCTCTCTCTCTCTCTCTCTCTCTCTCTCTCTCTCTCTCTCTCTCTCTCTCTCTCTCCGTCTCCGTCTCCGTCTCCGTCTCCGTCTCCGTCTCCGTCTCCGTCTCCGTCTCCGTCTCCGTCTCCGTCTCCGTCTCTCTCTCTCTCTCTCTCTCTCTCTCTCTCTCTCTCTCTCTCTCTCTCTCTCTCTCTCGGTGTTTATCTCTGTATCTGTCTCCGTCTCCCACATATACACACACGCACACACACAGACACACGGTTGTTAGTGCCCTTTATCAGTCAAACGGGGCAGTTGTTCAAGTTTGAAGCGTTCGTGATTCCATAATTAACAAAGTCGGAGCGTCCGCCTCACACACGTACGTCCGCCGGCTGTGACAGGGTCCGCCCGCTGTGAGTTGACTCAGGATCACGACGGACAATGACGGGCAACCGTCCAGCTGAGCCACCAACTGTTCCGTCGCCCACATCTTGTAACAAGGGAATTCATTTCATTAGATTTAACAACCCAACCTCGGCTCTCACCTCCGTCTCCCATGTACGTCCGCGCGCACCGACTGCCTGGGGTTGACTGTCTAGAGTTGACTCCCTCCCCGAACACCTGCCGGCCGAGAGTTAGCGCCTATTGCAACAAACAGGTTGCTACTTGCTTGTTACACAGTGGCGCGACGCTTCCGACCGGACGTTACAGAGTCGTGGAATGCGAGGCTGGCGCTGCCCCGCGGTCGGCGCCCGTCGTTCCAACCAGCTGAGGTTGGGCCAGTGCCAGCCAGATGCCTGGAATCTGCTCGGAGCTCGCATCCATTCATGAGGAAAAATGCATTGAAATGAGGTGGTTCGAAACCAACTTCGTTACATTTCGCCATACACGGGAATTTTCTAGGACGGTGCTTCATGGTGTGTTTTCTGTTTACGTTATCAGGGCGCTGCATGACCAACGCAGTCGACGCGCCCCTAAATTTCAATAACCAACCAACGGTGTGCATCATCAGACGGGTGGGTGGTGTTATCTCACTCTCACTATCTCTCTCACTCTCTTGGAATGCGTCCTTGCATTCCTACTTGTTAATCAGCCTGGCCCGCGATCTGGCAGTCTCCGGTACCGAAGCGTGTGGTGGGTTCCACGGCAGATCGACCACTTTTTTTCTCAAATTTTACACCCATTAAATTTGTATTTCGACCAAAATTGGTGTACATGGTGATCGTGCTCTCTGAACACGCCTGGACGAGTCTTAGCCGATCCGACCAACGATTTCGGAGTTATAGTCTGCGGCAGTGTTTTGAGGTCACAAGGGTATGCTTGGCGATACATAACTCATCGATAATGGTGAGAAAGTGTGACGTATTATGCATCCGGCGGTTCCCTAGGGAAGGCGCCGTGGCTTGCCGCCATGCCTTGTCGATCGCGAAAAATGCACGATCACTAACACTGTCCGTTTCTTCTGCATGCTGTTCGCGATAGCCTGTTTCAACCACAACATTTGGTCTTCTGTGGGCTGTTTTCTGCCGAATCCAGCCTGGCAGGATTTCAGCAGGATATTCTCCAGAAGATAAATGAATCGCCGGCTGATCAAGCGCTCGCAGTGCTTCCCGATACAGCTGAGTAGGCTAATCGACCTTTATGATTCCATGTTATCCGGCGGCTTCCCCCTCTTCAGGTTCGGCACGATATCCGCTTAAGCTCAGGCGGATGATACTTGCCATAATTCACGAGAGGTTGATCAGATCGAGGATCCACTGGCGCCCCCCCCAGGTGCAAGAGCATTTAGTTAGAGACCTTATCTAATCCAGCTTCTTTCTAAGCGGGCGGGCAGCTTATCTTCGATTGTAGCTCAATGCTAGTGAAGGGAGCGCAGCAACCTCCGTCCTGGTGTCCGCACTGGTGGTATGGTGTGCGCAGGTGATCGGTGAAGCGGTGCTGATCGGGCGGTCGTCTTGCTGTGGATTAGTGATGGCTCGCCTTGCCATACGCTCTCATGAAGACGTCGGTCTGGGCGCTGTCCATGGAGATCCTTCTGGAGCCGACTCGCAGGGCTTCGTCGTTCCGTCCGGTGAATACGGCGCGACCATCCATGGCGTGCACTATACTCCAAACTCTTCTGACGTCAGTGGTCAGCGATAACTTAGAGGTGATGCTACGCAAGGTATTCTGCTTTGCCTTTAGGATGGTGTCGCGTGGTGTCTTTTCCGCTACCCCCCATTCACCGCCGATCGCAGGGTTTCTGGCGGTCCGATTCTCCACTTCCTCGCCCACCCCTCCCCGTCCATTAGGGCTTCGGGTTATTTCTCGCGCCTCGTGAAATGGTTACCGCTACTGAGGTCGGGATGGTTGTCGCAAACAAGCCGTTTACCTTCTTCAGTGTCGTATCCTCGGTCCATTCTGGCGCCGATCCGAAGGTCTTCAACAATCATCCAGTCCGTTTTCTTGTACGTGAATCTTGCTGGACCTCTTCCTGGGGCTTCCTTCTTTTTCCCTGTCCAAATCTTGGGTGAAATGGACAGATGGTCCAAGGATAAGACGGACTTGGTCTTCCATTCCACTTGGCTGGCCAGCGAGGAGTGGCGAAGAGTGATGCCAGGGACTGAAAGGCCATGGGGCGGGGACCTGCTCTATCCTGTTGGCGCTCCTGTGTTGGTGTCGATGAAGTTACTTGCCATAACTCACTCGTCGCTTTCCTCCCAATGCGGTTTTCTTTGATGCGGGTGTCCCATGCCGCACTTTTTCCGTTAACGTTACCGCTGATGATGGTGTTAATGTCACTCGTCAAAGGATCCGGGTTGAGGTGCTGATTGCTGCCGCGCGAATGGGCTGCACGTAGAGATTCGCTGTCTCCAGATGGTGTGGTTCGCCGACCTCGACCATGAGCGCGTCGATAGTGCAGTCGTTTCCTGCCGTAATCCTCTTGTCCAGCACGGTGTACGTGCCTACCTTGATTAGTGTGGCGACCCCATTGCCGGTCGTAGTGTTTGATCGACGGCCTCGATCCTGGTCCTTTCTGAGTGTGGTATCCTCGTACCTGGAAGGGATCCTTGGGCGTCAGCTTGGTCTCCTGCAAGACCACGATGTCTGGCTTGAGGTCGTCCAAGAACTTCATCAGTTCGACTTCCTTCGATCGTACGCCGTTTACATTCTACAGGAGAGTGGTCGTCTCGCCTGTGGTCGGTGGGCTTGCTGCAGTTCTTGGTTTTGGTTGTCTTGCACTCGTGCGACGTTGCGGTCGGGCCTGTACGCGCGATGTCCTCCTTGCTAATGGGGCCGGTTGCTGCGAGGGCTCGCCCTGGGTCCTGCCCCGGGCGATGATGGGGGCGGGTTGAGGGGCAAGCGTCGTTGCTCCTGATACCCCAGGTCCCATTGCGATGAGGACCACGTGGGCCCTTCCCTGGTAGCCGTCGCAGAACCACTCCTCCGCGAGACGCGCCATCCTGCCGACTGGCCCGGGCCCGGAACACCGCGTATCTGCCGTGGCAACATCGCGCACAGACTCGCCATCGCACCGAACCCAATCTGACGTTGCCGCTATGTCTCCACATTGGTAGGATGGACGGAGACCTGGGTTCGTCTCTATATCTCCCGCTCGTAGTATTAACAGAGCGCGGTACGCCGAGGTACCACGCCCGGCGTAACGATGAAGTCAAAATTCACGAGAACTTAGAGCTGAGGTTGTGTAGGCATGGTTAGGTTTGGTTTGATTATGAGACATAAGTGAAATATTCAGTAGGAATTAGTGTTTTTCAAAGGATAAAATACCCGAGGCTTGCTAACAGGGTGGGAATTAAAGCACTTCTTTAGAGATTTAATCTCATAAAACATTTCTGCACCATGTGTTCATACTGGATAGAATGGGCTCCACGTGTACTCCGACACAAACGTGCAGAAGGAACAAAAATACCACTAAAAACGAATACAAGATTGAAAAAAACATCCACCAAACATGTAATTATACTTACGACTACCAAATAAACTAGCCACTTCGTACCATCAAACACACAGACGACATCCGAACACACACCACGCCAAACCACAACCAGCGGAAATGCCGACAACAACGCGCCAAACCTCGCGCCTGCGCACTGAACAGTGCCCTCCGGTCGTTACGAATGCGGCCGGTGCGTCTCCAGAGACCGGCGTTCGAGCCACCCGGCGCCCCTCAACCTGGAGGACTCCGCTGGCGAGCAACCGGCAATGTCTTTAGTCGAGGTGATGGCGGCCCGGGACCCCAGTGATGAGGTAGGGATCGAGCTGGAGGCGCTGGCTTTCGTGGCAGGGTTTGTGGCATGTAAATGCCGGGCCATCGACCCTACTCTTGGTCAGGTAGCCAGCATAGTGCAGCCCAGTTCTGTGCCCGACAGCTGGCTTCGCGTAGTGAGCCGTGGCGGTCTCTTGGTGCCCTCGGAACGCTGGATGGCGGTGGTGCAGGGCTTTGAGCTGACATTCAACCTGGTGATGGGCCGCGCGGCGGCTGACCAGCCCGGCATCGTGAGGCGGCTGATGGCGGAGCTGCTTCTGGCAATTATTGGGGAACGCAATGCATGAAGGCAATAGGAGAACTCAAATGGATTGAAAGGTACACTCAATGGGGTCCCATGATAAGACCTGAAATTATTGGCTGGAAAAGTCGAGATTGAAGGGGAAAGTGTCCCCTCAAAAGTGCATCAAATAATACCCCTGTATCCTTCCCATAATTTGCGTAAGTTCCACCCCACATTCCTTCCTGATCAGAATTCGTCGGTGAAAAAGAGTTTTTTTTCTCCAGCTGGCACCATCCCATAGCTCTGATGGGGGTGCCAGCTGGAGACGAAGCCTGCATGATGCGACCACCTTTTTCAACTCCTATATCGCGTTTCTGGTAAGTTTCAGGTAAAAACTGAAATTATATTTTCGGTAGAGAAAGACGTGTTCTATCACATGGTCTTTATTTTATAGCTGTGGCTTAATTCTTGAAAAAGATATTACATTACAAACTACCCCTATAAAGCATTGGGGGTATTGAGGATTTCGGCCGTTGAAAACTTGTGACGTCATGAAAAGTTCCAATTGTCGGACGGTTGTACCTGATGTAAAGGGCCTTGGAGTCACCCTATAGTGGGAAAACTGAGTTTTATGCTCTCGCATTTTCCCTTCAAAAGAAGCTTAGGTTAGGTTAGGCTGGGATGAGCTTTTGTAATTTGGAAAAATTTCAGGAAATAATGTTCTCCACATTTTTATAATTCTATATTTTGACTTGTCACAGACAATGTCCATGATGCACCCTCTCCTTTGCTAAGTACCATCCAAATGTAATGTGCACATTGACTGACTGTATTTTTACAGCATTTGCAACAGACTAAGTCTGCTGGTTTATTCTGTTGCAGGAACATGGCTAACTTTGATATGCATGGATCTGCATATGACCAGCATGGCACACCATCTGCACAGGCCAGCACCACAAGTGGTTCCCTTGAAATGGTGCTGGGTGACAATGTGAAAATGTGGAATCACCTCAAGGCCATTCTTGGTATAACATCAGACAAGGACTTACTTCTCAGGCTGATGAAGTATTTCTCAGAGTCCCAGCGAGTTTTCTAGGTTGTATATAGGTGTATGAGGTCATTAATTAAATAAGTCAGATTGTAATTATTCATAGGTGATAATGCACTTAATATGACTGTGCATGCTCTGGGGCATGTTTGGTACATAATGTGGTTGACTGCATACCTGGCTATGGGTGCTGAGTGGGAGTGTGATAATTCCAGGTTATAGTTCCATTGATGGCATTGTATCAGATGGGTACTCACTCCTCAAGCTGATGATATAATTATAGTTCAGGTAATTGTTGCAGGTTTTGTCAGATTTTGGCAGGCAGATATGGAGAATTAGATGTCAGTGGTGCTTGATGTCAAGACTGGTGATTACCTTTTCTTTTTGAGGTGGGGTGATGTCATTATTTCTGATTCCTGCATATGCCCATTGGTGGTGGAATCAGCTCCTTGCCACCATGCTCAGATGTGGGTGTGGTGTGTCTCTAGGAGATGCAAAGCTGTCACTGCTGGACTTTTGTGAAGTGTTTTCATGTCCCTTGGTGGTATCCATCTGTTGCTGATGTGCGGTGATGAAGTGTGTGGTATATCATGACATTTTCCATGTGTTGTTGCTATGCTATGATGAGGGGTGTGTGCATGCTCCTTAGAGGTATCCACCTGTCACTGATGTTCTGCTTTGAATGGTGTGTGTGCATTTCCGTCAGGGGTATCCGCCTCCCAGCGACACCGGTGGAGTCGGTCAACGAGAACTTCATCATCATCCACCAGACTCGCGGCGGCGGCGGCGACTTCCGGCTGGACGTGAAGCCGACCGAACGGCGCCGGCCGCCCGACCGTGGCACGGGCGTCAGTGTGTGGCTGTCCGACGACGAGCCCGAGCCCGAGCCCGAGCCCGAGCCCGAGCCGGACGTCCAGCGGCACGACACCGACGACGCCGACGCGGAGCCGGCGGACGCGTACCGCGCCGATGTCGACCTGACGTATCGCAGGACTCCGCGGCGCCGCGGCCGCCGGCCGGCGGCCATCAGCTCGGTGCTGGCCGCCGCGCAGGCGCGCAAGCTGTCGCTGTGTCGGACGCGGCGCACGGCCGCCAGCCGGCTGCTGCACGGCATCGTGTGGCGCGAGCAGCTGCTGCGTCGCCAGCCCGGCGACGTGCGCCTCATGTTCGCCGACGACTGCGTCGACGGCGTGCGGCCGCCCGTCTGGCACTGGTCCGAGCCGGCCGACGGCTCGCCAGACGAGGCGACGCTGCTGGCGCACGTGCGCTGCGCCAGGTGCGGCCGGGTCGGCTTCCGGTCGCGCGCCGACGTCGCCCAGCACCTGTGGACGCAGCACCCGGGCGTGCGCGAGCGCAAGCCGGCCCAGCTCATCAGCTCCAAGATCTTCTTCGGGCACGCCCACTGCGCGCTCTGCTTCTTCGTCGCGCCCTTCGTACCGAAGTCGCACCTGGAGCTGACGCAGCACGTGGACAGCGCGCACGTGCTGTGTCAGGCGGCCGCCGAGGAGGCTCCGCACACGTGCGAGCTCTGTCTGGTCGAGTTCACCACGTCGGCCGAGCACGACCGCCATCTGGCCGCGGTGCACGCGCACCACGTGCCGCAGGTGTACACGTGCTGCATGTGCCTCGGTCGTCTGAAGGGCGTGCAGCAGTACATCAGGCACCTGCAGGTGCACTATGCAGAGTACAAGTACGCGTGCACCATGTGCCCGAACTTCAGGCAAGTGGATGTACCCTGCAAATGGCCTGGCTGTATTGTGTAATATCTCTGAGCGTGCTGGACACGATAAGACGGAGTATCCGTCTTATCGTGTCATGATAACGGATATCCGTGTTGAGTTTTTTGTCATACTCATGTGTTGGGTCAGAAATACTCTTCAGGGTAGAGGCATTCTTGTGTACGACTTCACATTTGTTTGTATGTGCACATTAAGGTCCTCATATTGCGAAGTTTCAACTTTGTAAGGGGCTGCCCCTCAGATTGTGTCAATGTGGCTAAATATTCAAGGTGAAGTTTTCTGGCGATTGAAGAAGGAAGGACACCGCGTCGCGTCCAAAGTAGGCAAAAAGTTGTGGATTTCAATTAATTTCTGGCATACTCATCATACTGCAAGCACTTAGCTGTAATTTATGTCCACCTGCATGCATCGCAGGCTCTCCCGTCTCCTCCTAGTCCACTGGTGCCATTTTGTCGATATTCTTGTCGAATTAGTGGTGCTAGCCTTCACACGGTCATTGCGCCCGAACTCTACGCATGTGGTGCCATCTACTGACAGTAATACCAACTTACTACTGAAGCTCACTTTAGCGTCCAGTTGATGCTGTCATACTCAAACTGCCATGTAAAATACCCATATCGATTGTCGACTTGTAATCAAGTATCGAATCGGTGTTATAGCTTTCTTTCCACCTCTTCCAACTCACCTCAACCCCAATTGAACTCCCATGCTATTTTTTACTGATGCAGAATACCATTTGATCCGTAGCCCATGATCGGTGCTCCCGAGGCATGCCAACTGTGTGCTTGTTGATGACATCCTGTGAGATCGGAGCATACGCTGGAGGAGACTGGACGCTCCAATGTCAGAATAGGATCATCGCCGGCTCACCATCGCAGCGTGTTAACTGTCCATAGCATGCTGCACTCTGGGATGATTCGCCCTTCATTGGTGCCCGATAGCTGGCGACCGACCTCGACTGAGCCCATGGCAACGCCATTGATTATGAGTAGGTGCGAGCGACGGTCGCCGACTGGCCGGTGGTCCGCCACACTGACCGCCTGTTATCGTCTCTCCGTCCGTGCAGGACCCGAGACCCCGAGACGATGCTGGAGCACACCGAGTCGCACGACCGGCGCTACCTGCTGTGCGACCTGTGTCCGCTGCGCTCGCGCACGCTGCGCACCATCATGGACCACGTGCGCACGCACCTCAACATGCCGATGCACGTGTGCGCCACGTGCGGGTACCGCGCGTACACGTGCAGCCGCTACCACAACCACCTGGACTCGCACGGCGGCCGCCGCCACCGCTGCAACCTGTGCGGCCAGGAGTTCTCCAGTCTGGTGAGTTCGCCGCCCGTATGGAACTTATTTCCGCCGCTATAACGTGCCGCCACCGCTGCAGCCTGTGCAGCCAGTTATCCAGCCTGGTGAGTCATCCATGTCGATAAAGTACCTGACTTAACCTCGGCGTGTGTGCAGATGTTTTTTTTAACGTCGAAATTACCTGCATGACCCGGCGGTCTTCACACTTCTACGCGGGAAGGTCGTGGTGAAAAAAAAGCTCAGAACTTTTTACTTAACACCTGTATCGCAGACAGCCAATTCGCGTCTGGTCTGGTTGAGGCGCCCTAAAGCCAAGACAGACAGTCAATTGATTCGGGATCGTGTTCATGGCTTCCAGGAACGTTCAGGCTGTGTTTGAAAGGGGAGAGCTATGACGGTGTGTTATTGCCGTTGCCTGTCCATCGGTTTAGTTGTTTGTGCTGAACCACCAGTCATTGACAATCAATTAAATATGGACCTGACACAATGCATCCAAATGTATGTGTTCTTGAGCACCATTGTCCAGAATATGTTCCGCCATGTGCGGAGCATGAGCAAGGTATCTTGGAAGAGTTATATAGGTGAAAAAAACGGGATAGGTGTTCCAGATAAAATATCAGGCATATACTTCTATGTACTATACTTCCATCACCTTCCTTTTAGTTACGTGCTACGGTAATCATGACTGTCCACACTTTCTTTGTGGGAAGATGATGAAATTCAGAAAAGGGTGAAATAGTGTGCATATTGAATGTGAATTTCCAGCTCCTTTGCACTGTCAAACTTTAGGTATGCGACGAAAGACAGGCGATCATTCTGGGTAATGTTGTCCCTTGTGTCAGAGCGATTGGAGCGTGTGCTGATGTATCGAGTGGTGACGACATACCGTGCCGCCGACAGCGGAAGAAGTCGGCGCACAAGATCCTCGCCCACCGTCGGCCGGCCTGCTTCACGTGCAGTCGGTGCGGCCGTCTCTTCACCAGCACCTGGCGACTGCAGCGACACCTGTTCCTCCACACCGGCTTCAAGCCGTTCGTGTGCGCCGGCTGCGGCAAGCGGCTCTCCACGCGCCAGTCGCTGCGCAGCCACGACCGCATCTGTGGCGGCCGTGCCTGAGGCGTGGACTTCCTCACACGTGCTGACGTGGTGGGCGGCCTGCTGGTGTGGTGGACTTCCTCAGGCCTGCTGGTGTGGTGGGCGGCCTCACACGTGCTGGTGTGGTGGGCGGCCTCAGGCCTGCTGGTGTGGTGGACTTCCTCAGGCCTGCTGGTGTGGTGGGCGGCCTCACACGTGCTGGTGTGGTGGACTTCCTCAGGCCTGTTGTTGTGGTGGACTTCCTCAGGCCTGCTGGTGTGGTGGGCGGCCTCACACGTGCTGGTGTGGTGGACTTCCTCAGGCCTGCTGGTGTGGTGGGCGGCCTCACACGTGCTGGTGTGGTGGACTTCCTCAGGCCTGCTGGTGTGGTGGGCGGCCTCACACGTGCTGGTGTGGTGGACTTCCTCAGGCCTGCTGGTGTGGCGGGCGGCCTCAGACGTGCTGGTGTGGTGGGCGGCCTCAGACGTGCTGGTGTGGTGGGCGGCCTCAGGCCTGCTGGTGTGGTGGGCGGCCTCAGACGTGCTGGTGTGGTGGGCGGCCTCAGGCCTGCTGGTGTGGTGGGCGGCCTCAGACGTGCTGGTGTGGTGGGCGGCCTCAGACGTGCTGATGTGGTGGGCTTCCTCAGGTCTGCTGGTGTGGTGGGCGGCCTCAGGCCTGCTGGTGTGGTGGGCGGCCTCAGACCTGCTGGTGTGGTGGGCGGCCTGCTGGTGTGGCGGGCGGCCTCAGGCGTGCTGGTGTGGTGGTGTGGTGGGCGGCCTCAGACGTGCTGGTGTGGTGGTGTGGTGGGCGTCCTCAGGCCTGCTGGTGTAGTGGGCGGCCTCAGGCCTGCTGGTGTGGTGGACTTCCTCAGGCCTGCTGGTGTGGTGGTGTGGTGGGCGGCCTCAGGCCTGCTGGTGTGGTGGGCGGCCCCAGGCCTGCTGGTGTGGTGGCGGCCCCAGGCCTGCTGGTGTGGTGGGCGGCCTCAGACGTGCTGGTGTGGTGGGCGGCCTCAGACGTGCTGGTGTGGTGGGCGGCCTCAGACGTGCTGGTGTGGTGGGCGGCCTCAGACGTGCTGGTGTGGTGGGCGGCCTCAGACGTGCTGGTGTGGTGGGCGGCCTCAGGCCTGCTGGTGTGGTGGGCGGCCTGCTGGTGTGGTGGGCGGACTCAGGCCTGCTGGTGTGGTGGGCGGCCTCAGGCCTGCTGGTGTGGTGGGTGGTCGGCCGCCCTCATTTTACTGGTGGCGAATGGCAATTTGCGCCACCGACTGGCCACCTCAGCTATTGTGACGGTGGTGTGTCCAAATTCGTGATTTAGGAGTCGATACAAGTATGTAAATTGAAATTGCAACTGTAAATAGCTTCCAAATCGGCAATTACAGTCATAAGATTGTGTTTTGAGCCTATTTCGCGAGTTTTGAGCCTATAATTGACTCAATTGTATGCGGTGTAATTTCCATCGCCCCACACAAATTATCCCTGAAAGTTTTTTTTGTGCACATCCCGACATCTAACGCGGCGAATTTGGACACACTGACGAGACTGCTGAATGCCCATCGACTGTGACGTCACTAGCAGACGGTGTCGGATGCCGAGATATCGGTGACGTCGACTGTGACGTCACTAGCGGGCAGTACTGGAGTTTCGATGCCGAGCTGTCGGTGACGTCGACTGTGACGTCACTAGCGGGCAGTACTGGAGTTTCGATGTCGAGCTGTCGGTGACGTCGACTGTGACGTCACTAGCGAGCAGTACTGGAGTTTCGATGCCGAGCTGTCGGTGACGTCGACTGTGACGTCATTAGCGGTCAGCGCCTGATGCCGGGGTTTCGATGTCGAGCTCTCGGTGACGTCGACTGTGACGTCACTGCGCCAGGCAGCAGGGCACGAGCCGAGCGACGGCGGCACGCGTCGCCACACCGATCTGCGCAGCGAACACAATCTGCTCAGATAGAGGTCGCCAGCGGCTTGTACACGCCGAGTACGCTTACCTGGTGTGCATACTGTGATGTGCGTTCTGGCATTCTGTGAAATATTGACGTGAACGGCTGATGCGTATGTCACACCCTTCGTGCCCGGTTAGTGTCAACGCTCACAATTCGGACCAGAGTAGTCATGGCAGAAGCCCGGTTAGTGTCCAAACGCCCACAATCCAGATCAGAGCAGGCATACCAGAAGACTGGTTAGAGATCTTTCCTTGTGAAGGAAATCTTGCTATCCAGGGTCTGACTGAGAGTGAGGGCGCAAGCATATGCGCAGCCAGGGGCTCCGTACTACCCAAATGTACACTAAACTAAATGGGGATTTTGCGATTTTCGAAATGTGAAACCATAGATTTTCGAAGGACTTCGTGCTCTGGAAGCTGTATCTATTTTACCCTCAATGTTCCATCCTTCACTCTCCATTTACCCTCCATGTCCTGACGAGGTAATACAGAATTCAAATTGCACTCCGAACATTCGACACAAAACAGAAGCTTGCACATCAGATGACGCAACAATATCAAATGCCTCTATGTGATATTGTGTTATTTCATCCTGAAATACTACGAACCGGAGTGATGACACCGCCTTTAGAACTTTTCGCCTCAGGAGATGAATACGCTGTTTTTCCATTATGCCAGGAGGGATGCACTCTAGCATGCCATATGACGTCATCCACAGCAGAGATGCGTTTTTATTGAACCTTTCATTGTCCGCGTCTGGGTGCATGACCATTGAAGGGCACATCGTCAGCACTGGTGCGGTCGTGGTGGCGAATGGCAACGGCATAGCCCGCTGTATCCGCGTATCGTCATGACATCGCTCGGCTAATCGTGTGACGTCACTCGTCGATCGAAGTAACTCGGGCGTGACGTCATCCCGCTCGTGCACTATCGTGGCCGTCGGAGGCCGCCGGCGGCGGTGCCAGTGTCATATGACACAGAGGTGGTGCAAGTCGGAGGTGGGTTGTGCGGTGACAGAGTCAGGACGGCACCTTCGACGGGTACTGTGTAGTTCACCTCTCCACACATCTCACCAGAGGTGGGCCGTCTGGAGGACATCTACAGGTACTGTGTAGTTCACCTCTCCACACATCTCACCTGTCAGGTGGGCCGTCTGGAGGACATCTACAGGTACTGTGTAGTTCACCTCTCCACACATCTCACCAGAGGTGGGCCGTCTGGAGGACACCTTCGACAGGTACTGTGTAGTTCACCTCTCCACACATCTCACCAGAGGTGGGCCGTCTGGAGGACACCTTCAACAGGTACTGTGTAGTTCACCTCTCCACACATCTCACCAGAGGTGGGCCGTCTGGAGGACATCCACAGGTACTGTGTAGTTCACCTCCACACATCTCACCAGAGGTGGACCGTCTGGAGGACACCTTCGACAGGTACTGTGTAGTTCACCTCTCCACACATCTCACCAGAGGTGGGCCGTCTGGAGGACATCTACAGGTACTGTGTAGTTCACCTCTCCACACATCTCACCAGAGGTGGGCCGTCTGGAGGACACCTTCGACAGGTACTGTGTAGTTCACCTCTCCACACATCTCACCAGAGGTGGACCGTCTGGAGGACACCTTCGACAGGTACTGTGTAGTTCACCTCTCCACACATCTCACCAGAGGTGGACCGTCTGGAGGACATCTACAGGTACTGTGTAGTTCACCTCTCCACACATCTCACCAGAGGTGGACCGTCTGGAGGACATCTACAGGTACTGTGTAGTTCACCTCTCCACACATCTCACCAGAGGTGGGCCGTCTGGAGGACATCTACAGGTACTGTGTAGTTCACCTCCACACATCTCACCAGAGGTGGACCGTCTGGAGGACACCTTCGACAGGTACTGTGTAGTTCACCTCTCCACACATCTCACCAGAGGTTGGCCGTCTGGAGGACACCTTCGACAGGTACTGTGTAGTTCACCTCTCCACACATCTCACCAGAGGTGGGCCGTCTGGAGGACACCTTCGACAGGTACTGTGTAGTTCACCTCTCCACACATCTCACCAGAGGTGGACCGTCTGGAGGACATCTACAGGTACTGTGTAGTTCACCTCTCCACACATCTCACCAGAGGTGGGCCGTCTGGAGGACATCTACAGGTACTGTGTAGTTCACCTCTCCACACATCTCACCAGAGGTGGACCGTCTGGAGGACATCTACAGGTACTGTGTGGTTCACCTCTCCACACATCTCACCAGAGGTGGGCCGTCTGGAGGACACCTTCGACAGGTACTGTGTAGTTCACCTCTCCACACATCTCACCAGAGGTGGGCCGTCTGGAGGACATCTACAGGTACTGTGTAGTTCACCTCTCCACACATCTCACCAGAGGTGGGCCGTCTGGAGGACATCTACAGGTACTGTGTAGTTCACCTCTCCACACATCTCACCAGAGGTGGACCGTCTGGAGGACACCTTCGACAGGTACTGTGTAGTTCACCTCTCCACACATCTCACCAGAGGTGGACCGTCTGGAGGACATCTACAGGTACTGTGTAGTTCACCTCTCCACACATCTCACCAGAGGTGGGCCGTCTGGAGGACATCTACAGGTACTGTGTAGTTCACCTCTCCACACATCTCACCAGAGGTGGACCGTCTGGAGGACACCTTCGACAGGTACTGTGTAGTTCACCTCTCCACACATCTCACCAGAGGTGGGCCGTCTGGAGGACATCTACAGGTACTGTGTAGTTCACCTCTCCACACATCTCACCAGAGGTGGGCCGTCTGGAAGAGATCTACAGGTACTGTGTAGTTCACCTCCACACATCTCACCAGCGGTGGGCCGTCTGGAGGACATCTACAGGTACTGTGTAGTTCACCTCTCCACACATCTCACCAGAGGTGCCCTTACAAGGTCTGGAGGACACCTTCGACAGGTACTGTGTGGTTCACCTCCACACATCTCACCAGAGGTGAACCGTCTGGAGGACATCTACAGGTACTGTGTAGTTCACCTCCCCACACATCTCACTAGTCAGAAGTGGGCCGTCTGGAGAATCGAGTATTCTTGCAACAAGACCAGGGTGCCCTTACAACTGCTGGGCGCTGATCACTTCAGGGGTGCTCCAAGAGCTGCTGGGTACTCCTGTATGAAAACTGCAGCGGTGCCCATGCGACGCCTGGGGCGGCCCTCTGCAGACCACAAGGGTGTGCTGACAACTGCTGAGGTGCCTCTCAAAATCGCACTGTAAAGCTCCTTGATCGCCGTGGAAAGTAGCTCATGAAATGCAGGGCGTGGGGAAAACCCTACGTGGTTCCACCACTTCCCCTAGCTGCGTCACCGTATATAAATATGGCTAAATGATCAATGCAGTCGATGCGGCCTAACACCTCTCCCCAACCACCGCTGTATATACATATATACATGATGTCTAAATCGGAAGTCGTCTATAACGCCATCATTCTAAGGCACCATCTACTATTCCTCTGTCCCCACCACTAACTCGCCCCGTTATTACATCACCACCACCACCACACCCGTCCCTACCACCAGCTCCCCATCACTAACTCCCCGTCACTAGCTCGTCACCACTAGCTCCCCAACACAACTAGCTCCCCACCACTAGCTCCCCACCACTAGCTTCCCATCACTAACTACCCATCACTAACTCCCCGTCACTAGTTCTCCATCACTAACTCCTCGTCACTAGCTCCCCGTCACTAATTCCCCACCGTAAACTCCCCACCACTAGCTCACCACAACTAGCTCCCCATTACTACCTCCCCACCACAAGTTCCCCATCACTAGCTCCCCATCACTAGCTCCCCATCACTAGCTCCCCACCACTAACTCCCCACCATTAGCTCCCCATCACTAGCTCTCCACCACTAGCTCCCCACCACTATGCTTATTACATGCTCTATCATTTGCGGCAGTAAAAAGTGGCCCAACTTCAATTGTGTACACTCATATGGTAAAAATCACGAAAAAGAAGTAACATGAAGTCAGTAATCTAGGCATTATTTATAAGTTCGAGATAGCTCAGATGTTCGTCTCAGTGAAGGAAGAGCATCAATGCATGGTCTGAGTTTGGTGTTAATATCCTGTAACTACTCCGAATGGCGGCATATTGGAGAATTCGAAGATTGTACTTCCTGGCCCGTTCCAAGTAACTGACGTTTGATAATAATCTTGGCTCAACTCTTGTATGAAATGTGCAAAAAAGACACGTATGACGCCATCGTTTTTCTTTGTCTACACATTCGATCGCTATCCCTGAAGAACCCTAGGGATGGTCCTCGCGGGCTTTTCCCCCTCGTCCTGGCGAGGGTTACGCTGTATTAAGCCACCAGCTTCACATCATTGCCCCTCATAATGTTGCTCTTGTCGCAAGCGACACTTCAACAATGCACCTGCTCCTCGATAACGGGTAAACAAACTCTTATTACGTGGAAATATCATGCAATTGACATTGTGCCATAATTATCTTTTGCGAGGAAATCGACAAGTTGCTCGATGGAAGTATTTAATGCAGTCCATTCTTAAAAGATTAACTGTTATTTTGGTTTGATGTCATCTATCATGTCTTTTTGGACCAGTTAAGCTCAAAAGAATGTCGGCGCAAATGTACGTATGCTGATGTGAACGTAAGCGAACAAGTACGTATGACAGATGTACGTAAGCTCAGATATTCGAAAGCGCAAAAGTACGTATGGAAAATGTGCTGATGGAAGATGTATACAAGAGGAAACGTGCGTGTGACAAAGATACGTAAAAGAATGCACATAAGGGCATATGTACTTATGGTATATGTACTTAACCAAATGTACGTAAACACAATGGTACGCATGCATAAAGGTACGTATATTTGTGCTTAGGTATGTTTGCACCTACGTACATTTGCGCATGCGTGCTTTTGACATGCATTTGCGCTTATGTGCATTTGCGATTGTGCATATTTACGCATTGGTACATTTTTAATACGTACATTTGTGCCTGCGTGCATTAGCCATACGTACATCTGCGCGTACGCACTTATTTACTTTCGTACACCTGCCATACGTACATATGTCCTTACGTACATTTGCTTACGTACATCTGCCATACGTACATTTGCGATGACGTACGTTTGTCCTTTGATCGCTCAGCAGACATAGCGACACCTGGAGCCGGCGTCCAGCTGCGACAGGTTCGGCAAGCGTCCAGAAGTGGTGTCATAGCACCGGGGAAACCTTGGTGGCGACCGGCCGGTCAAATTTGCACCTCTTCCATCTACATATTTATCAACGGATTCAAAGACTTACTGTTCCATGCACTATCCCGGTTAATTTGCAAAGGTCACAAAATACATTACTTTATCCGTGGCCGGCCTTTTTGATGTCTCGGAAAGACGGGAGTGATGGGAGTCCCCTCCTATCTAGTGTACCAGGTCCATGCAAGCTTGATGAAGAGCATTATGGGGTAGATTGTACTTACTCTTTGAATTAGTTTGCTCATCCTTGCTGCCATTCTCCCATCCAGATAAACGCCCGGACCACGTGGATATCCTGAGCCATGATGTCAGCTGATATCTTGGCACTTATGAACACTTGCTATACACTTGCAACACTTGCTATAGCCGTCGGTTTTTGTGAGGTCATCATCATTGTTCGGAGTGTTTGTGCTGTGAATCTTCCGATATCGGTTCTGAGAAAACTGGTATCGCCTCGCTTCCGGGACTGTGCGAAAGACGCCAAACGGCTGCGTGGGCGTGTCATTGGTGTAGTTTTGTGTTGTTCTCTGCCGGTACTGAAGAGTGATGTGTTTCATAGGTTACTCACAGACGTTGATCCTGTCTCTTCCCTCAAATCCTCACACCCCGCCCCGGGTTGGGGGTCGATAGAGACCCCCTCTAATCTTCAAACTAAGCGTCGCACGAAAGCGAAATAGGTATCGTCGGAAATCGCTCGACGAATAGGGCCAGACACCACCAAAAAAAAAATCCAACAAAAGTGACGTCACTAGGGGCTCTACAGTTTCACGACTTACATCATGTTTGTGGTTCTGGGGGTTCATTTTTGGGGAGATTTGTAGAAACAAAAAATATTTGGAATCAGAAATGGAAAACGAAATCGACCAGTGCACAATATTTTTCGCCACCCAAAAATCAAAATATTTTGTTTTTAATTTAAAAAAAGAAGAGTTCAAGTTTTCTTTGATATTCCTCTTCGAATGGATAAAGCGGACCGAAAAATGTTGTTCGAAGTCAACTTCCCCAACAAAAAATATTACTTTAGCCAGAATCTTCGATTTGAACTCTAAAGGGAAAATATGCAAAACTAATAAGGAATCGAAAACGGAAAAAAAATTATTCTGGTGCGTTTTGTCGCATCCTAGAGATAAACAGACTCTGAAGGTTTCATTGAAATATCTTATTCCGTTAAAGCGTGACGAGTGATCGAACTTTTTGGAGGTGACCTCACTTGACCTTGATTAACTCGTTTACCGTAGACGACCTGACTTCAACATTTTAACACAACATGCCAAATTGATGTGGAAAAGGTATGGCAAACTTCGGCGCGCTGCCCGCGCGCGGAAAACCTTGAGGGGTCGTCAACGACTCCCCCCCGGAACGGCGTGGGTTAAGCGGCAGACGTAAGAGTAATGTGGACATCGGGGATCTCCGGTTAAATAAAGAAAGCAGGTAGTTGTCTGATGCCATTTAAGATCTCTTAAGCATGCGTCATCGACAAGTGCGCCCGGATGCTAGCTAGTGTTCGCGCACAGAATGCAGTTCCGCGTTAAGACATCCTGTCTTTTTAAAATACGACGCGAAGTGCATTTATTAAGCTGGCATACCTCAGATTTCAATTGCACACTTAGCTGGCATACCTCAGATTTTCAATTGCCACTTACACTGATATGTTGCACATATCGTTGCCTTGCGAATAGTCCTTTGGAATGTTCTTGCACACACCACAGGTGGCGGTGCCCGCGGGTAGCCGCCGACCGACCGCCAGTAGTGATGGTCGGGCCAGAAACCATTCCCCGGTCCCAACCCCGAAGTTACAAGCAGATTTTCCTATTTGGAACGATAGGCAATGCGCCTGGCATGATTCCC
Organism: Imbricaverruca yamaguchii; assembly: GCA_034440575.1. Classification (NCBI taxonomy): domain Eukaryota; kingdom Metazoa; phylum Arthropoda; class Thecostraca; family Neoverrucidae; genus Imbricaverruca; species Imbricaverruca yamaguchii. Next base: position 712,557 of record JAOTOL010001361.1, on the reverse strand, counting down.
GGCACCATTAGATTCGAGGCCGACAGGCTTCCTCGATATTGTTTAAGAACGTTACGCTCACGGGAATTTAATGAAAAATACATGCACAGCCGCCAATTTCCCCATAAACAATTTTGGCCGGACATAGCCGATGTTGCTTCACATTGTTCAAAGCTGGACTCATTCTGGTTTTTTATCGCGACGCCTCTCGGCAGCTATACGGGTCCTTTGGGTAGCAAATGGAGGCCCTTAACGCTGTTTCGCGCCATGCCAGAACCCCAATAATGCCAGAAAGCTTCATGTCAAAAGGTGAGATATGGCAGGGTTAAATATCTATGGAAATGGTCGAGTATCACATCAGAATTCAGCTGATTGTATGCCGGTTTATGTCAGACCATTGGAAATTATTTCGCTAATGTACAACAATTGATACACAATTCGAATGAATACAATGTGACAATTGGACACAAATGCTGGAATTGAAAGCAAAAATGATGGGACTATGGAAGGTACTCAAGGAAGCTAGCATGGCTATGGTTATATGTTTATGGAAGCTATTCAAGATGACACAAAAACGTGGCACATTCGATTTTCGTTTCATTAAGAATATTGGAGATTGTCAGAACATGGCACAGAGCTGTATGACGTAATTTGATAACAAGAAGTTGAGTGATCATTTGCTTTCATTTCACTTTGAGGGCAAAGTGACAGGGTGGAATGATTTGATAATGAAACTTACTGCACCCGATAAGGGAGCTTGTTTACATCCTGCTCAATTTTGACCTTTGAAGATTACTTGCACCTCCTGTAGAAACCAGAATATGGCATTAATCATAGCAGACCAACTCTGTTGATGCTTCTTCACAACCCTACCACAAGAGCGACGTCACCCGTATTATGTCCACTTACGACGCCCTACAAAAGATTCTGTCATGTCGGGTGCACTACATGATCGGGTTCTGTGCACAGCTTTGTGCTTCTCGCGCTCTACTTCGTGGTATTATTCCACGTATTCTCATCGATGAAGATGAGTGTCTCCGCGCCATCCACGTGTGCTTGCCATTTCTTTATGTTTGGAATGGCTAATTTAGCATGGCTTCCTCGTACTAGTCTGCCTCGCGCTTGTTTTGCCCCATCTATAACTGTTTTTATTTTATTCAATAGTTTGTCTTGGGGTAGGTCTTGTCGAATGATTTGCTCGCGGGTGGACCGAGATGTGTGTTGCCAACATCTGTTCAGTGAAAAGTGATTTCGAAGCGATATAAGGTTGATAATTAACGATAGTAGGGACGTAAAAGCGTTGGTTAGCGAATTTCATTTAAGTGTCACATATATAGGAAACCATGCATTCGGAAGGCAGCTTGAGGCTGTTGAATCCCATTTTTATCAATGAGGATTGTATGTAAATGTTATGGTGCGGTTTCAGCTTGCTTGGCAATGACCTGCAGACGATAACTGTATGTCACGCGATACGCTATCTGGGCCCGCCCCGTTGGTACTCCAAACTGTCTGGCGCTCTAGCTATCGGAGTGCACCGAGAAATGGTGCTCGTCCGATAAGGTTTGATTGCACCCTTCGAAATCTTCAGCCAGAGGCGCCCCGCACAGAGAAAAAGGCGGCTCTTGGAAGGAATGGTTCCCCTCCGGGAAAGAAGTGCACCGCCCTCCCCTCCCCTCTATTTTTTCCCAACCAGAAGCGCTCTTCCGAGAGGAAAACGCAACACTCTGGTACTTCCGCAGTGACACCCCTCAAAATAAATGGCGCTCCTCCAGACAAATGCCCCCAGTGACAACTCCTGGATCCACTCCTAATTGCAACATTCATATCTCGCGGTTGTGAACTCCGACTGGTTATATCATCGTGCACATTTGCATGTGGTTTCTCTTGCAGACTTCATAACTTTCGTTGAACCATTAAGAAGAAAGAGGACAGCTTGGTATGTTGTATTTTAGTTGAACAACTTTTATGTGTATATTTCCGAAATAGCAATGTGGCAGTGTAAATCAATCATCAAATCATTGTTTTATGTGGGACAATTTCAAAACACGACTTTTCCACGGCATCAGCTATCGTCTGGCGAAGTTTGACGAAGAAACTCAAAGTATAAAACTTTATTCCAATCGAAGAATATATAGATTTTCTGCAAATGCATCCCAAATTTCTCCAATGCAAGTAGTTGGCACCTCTTTCGAAACAAAGCGTCGACATTGCAACACTACAAAGTAATGCATGTTTTGAACAATTGGGAAGTCAAATGGCTAAATAATCGAGACCTACTATTTATGTCATACAACGTGCAACCAGCAAGATGCTTGCCTTGATCGCCAAGTGCGAGAATAGCAAGACATCCAAGCAGGGCAAGTCGGATGTGGCTCTTGTGTTTTCCGCCAAGCTGGAGGGAGAGCTGTGGAGGCCATTGGACCTCTCCCATCACGATGAGTTGAAGATGATCATGATTGAGGAAGATCGCGCGTTTCTCGTCGACGAACGAGGAGAGAAAAAGATTGTGACGGGCAAGGTGGTTCAGAACCTAGCTTAGAAGTCGAAGTGGATGATGAAGTGAGCCGAACAAGAGGCTGGAGATAAGGATGGAGATAGAGAAGGAATGGTGGCGGAAAGGGTTGGCGACTGCATTTGCTCAACTGAGTAGCTCTTCGACGTCATCATCGGAGGAGGTGTTTCCGCAACGGGTGGGTGCCTCTGGCACGTCATTGACGCCAAACGACTCAAGGCAAGGAATATGCAGATTGGCTTAAAAAATGCTAATATGCCATGCGTTGAACAAAAAATCATTACAGATTCGAGCAATGCCGAATAAGGGTTATAATAATTTGCTCTTTTATGAAAATAAGTTGTATTTTGGCTACTTATATCACATGGAGGTTACTTTTATGACGGAATTCGTCAAGAAGGTGGAAGCCGTCAAAGGGTACTTGTTTTGCACCGGAGAGACAAGCTCATGTCGAACATCGATATTGAGCCGGGGTGAATCCACCGCTTCGTACTCGTCGTTTCAAGCCCTCAGCCCTGGCATGATCAAGTACTGGCAGTGTCCTCCCTTCTTACTGGCGTCGGCGAGCCATGGTGGACAGGGCGACAGAGGTACTCGTGGGGTGGGGGCTGGAGAAGTGAGTTGCTGCGCTCTCCTTTGACACGACCGCGCCGAACACCGGGGTCCAGTCCGGGTGTCGCAGTTTCATTGGTGGAAACGTTTGGCAGACCACTGTTCCACCTGACGTGACGTCACCGCGTCCTGGAGCTGGTGTTGGCCGCCGCCTTCAGACCCGCCACGGGAACGTCGCTAGGACCCTGAAGAGCTCGCTCTTCAAGCGGTTCCGAAACAAATGGACGCACATGGTCCCTGTAGAAGCGACGGTGTTCCAAGATCCACGCCTCCGCCAGTTGGAAGAGTGGCGCGTGGCGACGGCGGATGTGCTTAAGGCGGCGGGAGGAGCGTGGACGACTGCCGGCAGTTCGCTCAATTGGCGGTAGCGGTGGCGGTGACCACCAGCCAAGTGTCGAATACATTCCGGCCACCAGGCGCGTTACACCACTCACGGCGGATGGCGAGGGCACTGCGCGATCAATCGTCTCCGTTAACCAGTAGACGAATGACGAGTCCTACCAGCGGGACCGGGCGGTGGATCGGAAGCTCACCGTCCTAAACTACGGAGCGAAACGGCGGATAAAACTGGGGCCATTCTTTGGAAACTCGACACCCAGAAGCCCTGTTTCAACACAGCACCGCCTCGGATTCCCATGCAAGTTTGTGTATGGGGTTGCCTAGGCCCGAGAAGACGAATCTGAGGTTTTTAGGTCCCTAGGTCTAACGGTTATTGCGTCAAGATGACGTCATATGCTGACTTTTTTTTCTCTGCTCATTGCAAGTTTCAATGCGATATAACTCCGAGGTTTATCATTATTTGTCAATTCTGTGAAATGTTTTGTAACGCAGACGTAGTAGTGTGGTATTGCATACTATTTTTGATGGATCTATACATCCATGTTTTATTATTTTTATATTATATATTTTATATAATATCATTCTTCGAAAAAAGTATAAGTGTCGATTTTCGACAAACATCATATTCTGATTCTCAGTGCAATTCTGTATAGGAAACAATCAACGATAGAGTGGGCGCACTATTGGGACACCCTTAGTAGGGAAAGTCCATGTTATTTTATTTAAATCTGATGTATGTCAATGTTCAATTCTAAAAGGATTATCTCTTTCGAGACTTACTGCTCCAACAATAACAACAATAAACAACAGTAAAATAACAATAACAAAAAAGAGTTACTGCTAATCATCTGTGAATGTGTTTCCATAATGGTTTTCGCACGTTTCTATGCAAAACGTTGCAAACCTAGCAGCTCCATGTGGAATCATTTCGTTTTCAAACTTGCATACATGTGTGAATTTCCCTCTACTTTGCCAAGTTTTAGCGGAAGTCATGTTCTTTTCAGATACAACTTTTATAATAATAAAAACGACATGGGGAAAAAGAAGAGCCGAAAAAGTCAAGCAGCAAAGAAAAATGCGCCTTCCGATGAGAAGTCGCCCGTTCCCGCATCCGCTGCTGCCGCAGCGGCAGCAGCGGCAGCGGCACCATCAGGAGCAGCAGCAGCAGCGCCAGCTGCAGCTGCAGCAGCACCAGCACCACCAGCAACACCAACAGCAACAGCGGCACCAACAGCACCAACAGCAGCAGCAGCAACAGCAGCAGCGGCAGCCGCAGCAGCACCAGCTGCAGCAGCAGCAGCAGCAAACAGCGGCACCAACAGCACCAACAGCACCAACAGCAGCAGCAGCAGCAGCAGCAGCAGCAGCAGCAGCAGCAGCAGCAACAGCGGCACCAACAGCACCAACAGCAGCAGCAGCACCAGCTGCAGCAGGAGCAGCAGCAGCAACAGCGGCACCAACAGCACCAGCAGCAGCAGCACCAGCTCCGGCAGCAGCAGCAGGAGCAACAGCGGCACCAACAGCGGCACCAACAGCAGCAGCAGCAGAGCCGCCGCCGCCAACGACACCAGCTGCACCTGGTGCGGCAGGGTCTGGCAGCGGTGACGCCAGCGCGAGAGTCACCGGGATGATGGCTCGCCTCTCCACCGCTGACGTGCGCAAAGAAGTGGAGCAGATATTCCAGCCGGCGCCATCCGAGATGTTCGCGCAGAAGACCTACCGCCTGCAGCCGCCCAAGAGCAAGGGCCCCGGCAAGCTCGGCCGTCCCATCAAGCTCATCACCAACCACTTCGACTTGAATTTACGCTGTTCGGTGGTGTACGTGGAGTTGCTGCCGCGCTGTCCGAGGCGCATGCAGAGACGCATCTTCAACCAGGCGATGGAAGCACACCCCACGTACAAAACCTTTTACCCGGTTTTCGACGGCGAGAAGAACATGTACACGGCGCGCCCTCTGCCGAAGCTGCCGGCCGGAGCGAAGGCGACTCTGACTGTGACCTACGCCGAAGAGGCAGAACGGCCGAGAGAGTACACCGTCCAGGTGCAGCGGTCTAAGTCATGTGAGGTGGAACTGGCGCCTCTGGTCAGCTACCTGACCAAGGGCGGTACCGACCAGATTCCCCAGTCGGCTGTGCTGGCGCTGGACATCGTGCTGCGACACCTGCCCAGCACGCGTTTCACGCTGGTCGGCCGCTCGTTCTTCCCCGAGCAGGGACCGGGCGTGCTGGACATCGGCGGCGGCTGTGAGCTCTGGATCGGCTACTTCACCACCATTCGCATGGGCTGGAAGCAGGCTCGCGTCAACATCGACGTGTCCAACAAAGCGTTTCACAAGGCGTATAGCGTGCTGGAGAAGATGAAGGACATCATTGGGCGTCAGTATTTCAATCCGAACAGGGGACTGAACCAATCTCAGGTACGTGAATAGTTGGAAGGTCCCGCGAGTGCATTGGAGACGAGTAGTCTAGTAGAAGTTGCCCGTCTTGCAATCGAAAGATTGTGGGCTCGAGCCTCACCTGTCGCTACTCTTCTCCCGCAACTAATCCGTGTGAGAGATTGGCGACGCCACATGACTGAACAGTCGACGTGTCGTAAAACCCAGTAACCAACCAACGATCCCTCGAGTGCATTAATACCAAATGCTGGGTGCTGGGTAACTGATTGATGCCGATGCTGGGCAGGTGATTTCCTTTCGATTTCATTCTGTTTATATAGTGAAGGCTTCCCTTCATTCAGTATTGTAAATAGAATAGAAGGCATCGAAGTACATGTTGAGCTGGAACTTGAACGGGGATAGCTGTTCCTGGAAGTTGTGTAGGGTGGGGACATTTTGGAGTGGAAGATAATTATGTAGGATTGGATTTTAAGGTTTAGTGTTTTGTTCTGCTGTAATTTTTAGTTCTGCTGGGTTAATAATATTGGATGATTTTAGAGCGAAACCTTTTGTAGGCTTGCCTTCAGAAATTGAAATAAAACACAATTGATCACATAATTTTAAGAGAAACGAAAGGTGATCTCTGGACATAAGTTTTAGCATGGTCCGAAAATTGGTTTTAGAAGAAGATGCCAAAGTGGGGAAATTTGTTCTGCAAATGTCCTACAAGAGTACATAAGGCAAATGGGAACAAGGAGTACACTACAATTCAGAAATGAAACTGCGGACTTGGGACCACAAGCCTATGTGTACAGTAGGATGCTTTGTCAATGAATATGACGTTGCCGTCCGTTCTAGCACCGAGACGTGGACAAACAGATGAAAATGCTGAAGGTGGAGTACCAGCGCGGAAAGCAGGGTGGGAAGCGGTCGTACCGCGTCAACGCTCTGTCGCCCAAGTCGGCCCGCGAAACTATGTTCGACTTGAACGGCAGACAGGTGCGTTCCTCCCCACTGTATCGACACCCCCAGCTGAGGCGTGTGGTTACTGGTGCACACTGCTGAACCGCGTGGCTGTTGATGCACACTTCGGAACCGTGTGGCTGTCGGCACACACTGCGGAACCGTGCGGTTATTGTACCCTGAATAACAGTGTGGTTACTGGTGCGCCATGTAGAACCAAGTGGTAGCTGATACACTGTGTAGCCATGTGGTTAATGGTGCACCAGGCATAACTGTGTGGTGACTGATACACCCGACGTAACGTGGGCGCGAATGATCAATTCTGGTCGAAGCACCCTGAAACCCGAATCACTAACCCCGAAAACCCGAACCCGGTGTAACTATGTGGTTACTGGTGCACTGTGCAGAACTATATAGCTACTGGTACACTCTGGGAAACCGTGCGGTTACTGGTAGACTCTGCTCCACCGTCTGGTTACTGGGGTGCACTGCAGAACCGTGTGGTTACTGGTACACATTGCGGACTGTGTAGTTACTGGTGCATGCAGCAGCACTGTGTGGCTACTGATGAACACTGGAGAACTGTTCATTTACTGGTGCACACTGCAGAGCTGTGTGGTTACTTGTGTACTGTGGTATCACGCAGTTGCTGGTATATCATGCGGCACCATGTGTGGTTGCTAGTATGCACTGCGGAACTCACAGCGCATTATAACGTCCACATGTCGTAGCCTCCACAGCTTATAACCTCCACAGATTCAACATACCCAAAGTGGTCATAGCCTTTACAGTTCACAACATCCACAACTCCCAAGCAGTCTCAGCCTCAACAGGTCACAACCTCCACAACTACGAAGTGGTCGAAACGTCCACAAATTGCAACCTCCACAACTCCAAAGTGGCCATTCACCCCAATACAGGAGGCAGTATGGCGACATAACCCTCATGCATCAGCTGATGCATGGTCACCTCTGGCTGCATGAAGAGGACATGGTTCAGCTATCAACACACTTGTTCACCAGTCCACTTTTGGGAGGAGGAAAAGCCTGCATACACGAAAACTAAAAGTATAATTTTATCAATGTACTTCTTCATAAAGTGGTTCATGTTGGTCAGAAAATGCTTAGTGTCAAAAGTTATTCCTATACGGCTTTATTTACCACTGTGACATGTGGGGTCAACATTACGGTATTCGAGTCTCCGCGCTAACGAAAAGTGCGTTGTTCGACCGACACGAAAGCGGAAAACAAGAGTAAAATATAAACGAAGTTTTCAGTAAAATATAAACGAAACAATAAACAAAGGATTGATTGACAATCAACCCATACAAAGACCATGACTAAAAAGACTAATCTTCATTGTTAGCTATTACAGTGTATAATCCGTTATGTGAGGAGCCATGTAGAATCCATATCTTCGTTGGGAAACTAACGGCGATGCCCCTCAACAACTTGCAGCAGATATTGGCGTTGCTGGTCATCCTTCATCATGACTTGATTGTAGTCCTTGACCACGCTGCACCACGCTCGGTGGAGACTTTGACGGCAGCAATCATGCCCAGGACTAGCTGTGTTGACTGGAAGAAGGGCTCATCCTCAAACTCAGCAGGGTCATTGTTTAGTAAGTTCATGTTGACGATTAATGTCTAAAAAAATATGTCTCGAAGCAGATGTGACAAAATCCGCGGCAGTCTTGGTGACAACCGCTTACATAGTTGCGAGCTCCACCTGCGTCCAATCCAATTTACCAATCATCCATAACCAATTATCCAATTATCGGTAGCCTTAACAATAGCAGAATCAGGATAGGAGAACAGCCCTTTTAAGAATGTTAGATCTCTGGCTGGAGCAGCGATGTCAGACGGAGCACCGAACCAGGCTCTGATGTACGATGTTTCAGTGAAGGCTGCAAAGCGCTTCAGGCCAACGAGTTCCGGAGGAGTCATTTGAAACTGAGCTCGGAACAAGTAGATATTGATCCCATAGATCATGCGTGTCATTCACCTTGCACATTGCACGATGAAGGGCACCTGGCGGGAGGAATTTGAATCTTCTTGGAGGGCGCTGACCAAAAAGGATGACCAACTCAAGAAGTTCGCCGTAGTCATCGCGAGGTTGAGCAGATTCTAGCTTCCGCACGCAGAAGGGTACAACCTGTTCCTCACAGCTGAAAAACGCCTCGTCAACCACGGAATCCAGGTCACCAGGCCTCTTTGGCTTCAAACTTTCCTCGCTCGATAAACTTATAATTTCACTGGAAACGTTTGATGCTGGCTATGTCAAGACCAGAAGACTGGTCAAAGCACGTTGTGAATGTCGCTTCTGCTACCAGTTCCAGAATGTGATGCCGACATGTAAAGTAAAAGAGCTAACATGAAATGCTGTTCTGGTATTTCTGAAGAAAAAAACGCATCAAAGATCATGCCAACCAACTTGTTTGATAACTCACAATCCTTGAGACACTGGGTAACAACGGTGGCTGTTGCTTGTCCAATCCCCACTGGAATCGTCGGTACACCAAGAAGCTTTGCATTACCTCTTTTCAGTGGCATGACAGTAACACGGTGAACTTTTTCCTTCCCATTACATGGAAGGAGTTTTCCATCCCGCCGAACGATCAGGCGTTTGTCGCTAGCGTAAGATTTCAGGATTTCCTCCGCAATAGCCTGTCTTTGGGTTCGCCTAGGTGACTACTGGTTGATGGCCAACTCTGAGGGGTCGTGATCTAGAGCAGAGGCTGCTACCAACAGTACACGCACTGTCATTCGGTCACTGAATTTGGTGTGGAACAGTGTTGCAGTCAGGTCCGGTGTAACAATGGTCCTGCTACGACACAACCTCTTTGGAGCGAACGGAGTGGTACCGCTCTCAAACAACCGCTGAACAATGGCTTCATCACTGCTGTCTGGTGAGGACGTCAATTAAGCGGTTCAACGGTTTCTCTGCCTGCGCGTCCTTCCGCACTATTTCAGTCACCGACTACCGGTGTTGAGGGACCCGCTCATCCTCTGCTAGCACTTCGTCAACGCCGACTATGAAGCCGCGCCTCCCCAGATCCCACTGCGCCTTGAGGAATTTGCGGTCCTCTGGAATTTTAATAAGCGGTTGTTCCAAACATGGGCAGTGTCAAACAAGTCACTGAGGCTCACTTGAAACTCCTCTTCCTTCCTTATCCCAGGTGCAGATCGAGAGTATTCTCCTTCAAGCATTGATCGGTACTGCTCCCCAATTCTCTCCAACTTCGCGATGACATTCCTATCCCCTGTAGTTGGGGTTTGCACCACCTCCCAGATGCCCATTCCCTCCCTAACAACTTGAGTTGCTGCACTGCTTACATTCAACTTCTCGTATTGGTGCAGCTTGAAATGCCACCGCAGAACCTCTGTCCAAATTGGGGGCCGATTTCTACTTAGCTCACTAGATGGGAAGCCAATTAACCACACATATATGTTTTCTGGACGCACACTCAATCATGTTTGAAATGACACGAATGATGACTAGTTTCTATGCAAAACCACATACAGTATACCTGCAAAGATACATAGAAAAAGAGACCAAACACAATGTGCAGTTCATGCGACAATTTGAGTAAAGGGAAACGTGAAATGTATCCAGTCAGCTAACACAGGGGTCATGCGATAGTGCTAAACCTTGATCAAAATGAACGAAATTATACACAAATTAATGTTTCCGTAAGTGGAACAAAATTATTAAAAATTATATGTATATATACATATATAGAATATGCATATATATATATGCATACATATATATACATACATATATACATATATAGATACGTATATATACATACATATATATATATATATATATATATATATATATATATATATATATATATATATATATATATATATATATATATATATATATATATATATATATGTGCATACATATATACATATCTACATATATATACACGCACGCACGAATGCATGCACAGACACACAGACAGACAGACAGATAGGTGGTTCTCTGTAACCCTCCCTGTAGTGGATGCATGAGAAGTCGAATCTGAAAGTTCACCCACGTTCACGGCTGACGGTTATTGGCAACCTGTGGCGCCGGCTGCAGCTCAACATAAACCTAACGCGCCTGCTGCTCCCGACAGACCAGTGTGGAGCAATACTTCGCCCGGGAGCTTGGCATGCGGCTCCAGTTCCCCAATCTGCCGTGCCTGTGGGTGGGCTCGAGAGACAAGCGCATCTACATCCCGTCGGAGGCGTGCACCGTCGTCAAGGGCCAAGTGAACACCCACAAGTTGAGCCCGGACCAGGTGGGTGTGCCGTGGTGATGGAATTGGGCAGAACAGAACCGACTACTCTCCAAGTTTGGCCACCGCCTGTTTAGGTGGTGCCCATTGCACAACCAAGATGGTCATTTCGCAACCAAGAAATTAATTCAGATGGAGTGGGTAGGCGAGCGAAGGAACGAAGTCTAGCATACAACAACAATTCAAACTTCATTTTGTGTCTTTCTCCGGCATGGTTTCAAACATGTATTTTTATTCAGGGCACTGATCATGTAAAGCTACATGTTAAAGTAATTGCAAAGTGATACATCTAATGAATGTTAGGGTGCACCGAAATTTTATGTTTCTGAAATATGAAGCCCCTGGCGGATCCGGCCTTCCAGTTGGGGGAGGGGTGAGCAGCAGGTCTGTGTACTAGTATGTTGAAATGTTTCTTTTAAACTTTTCGACGAGCAAACCTCATTGAATTGCCATACCCACCAATTGATCCATCGGCTTAAGTAACCATTTAAACATCATTTTAAGATACTTTCCCATCAAACGTTCTTACATGTGAAGAAACTAGCTTTCAATGTGTTCTCTGGCGCATTTGCGGTTGGTAATTGTTATGGCCGTGGGGGTCCAATGTTTTCCGTTAGGCCGTGGTGTGTGTGTTACGTAGCTTACCTATGCCATATTTCTGATAACTTATAAATTGGTTACAGAGTCACAGTGAAACCATAAACAACATATTGGCTGCAATTATGTATAATAAAACAGGTAATGCATGGTCATATGTAGCTCGGAACAGGAAAACGCGCTCAATAGGCATACAATCATAAAGCTTGTACTTTCAGTCATGTGTACATCGGCGAACTGCTTCTTCTTTTTCTCAAATCGTTATCACCAGTGCGTAGTATATGGCGGGAACCTCCTCGTAGGACCTCGTCGACTGCTCCAAAGCGGACTCACGAGGAATGGCAGTGTGTCCAACGGTCCAAGAGGCCCGCCAAGCCCTCCACCAACGGCCTGGGGTCCATCCCCTCCACTTTCGCCGTGGTCGCCCCAAGCCAGCCCGCCCCGGCTCCACCCAGGGCTACGCCAAACCCTCCACCCAGTTCTGGAGAGGGTGGTGTAGCCTTACGACGGGTCCCGGTGGTTGCGCCCCTGGCGATCAGACCACGTCCCCCGACTGAGGTCCGTCCAGGGACACCCGACATGAGCGCTTCTGGACGGGCAGCTCGTGTCGGATCCAGGGAGTCGTCGCCGGCCCCTAGGGTCAGTCATGTGGGTGCCCCGGAGACGGGAGGGACCATGGGTCCGCCTCCCATACTACCCTATGCGACGTCCACTGGACGCAAGCGTGCACCCCCATGGACAACATCACTACCCGGTGAGGGGCAATATAGATCTCGCCCCAGATCGTCCGACACCATGTCATCTCCACATCTTTAGAGTAGTGGTGTTACGAGACTACCCTTTTTAGTCAAATCCAGTCAAGCCGAGTCAACTATGTCGTCATTAATTTTACAATGGAGCTGCAGGGGGTGAGGACCAGCCTGGAGGAGCTTCAAGTTATGGTGTATGAGCACTCTCCGGTAGCTGTCTGTTTACAGGAGACGAAGCTTTTAGCTAGAACCCCGTTTCGTAATGATAACAAGACAGAATCCATTGCACATGGAGGCGTCCTGTTGGTCATCCACCACAGTGCTCTTGCCTTTCCGCTTATACTCCGTACCAACCTGAAGGCGGTGGCAGCACAAATGTCCACCGGACACAGAAACACAACAGTACGCTCGATATACTTCCCACCTGGCGGACCTCTATCATTAGTATAACTCGGACTCGGACGACTCTTAGCCGAGCTCCCTCCTCTCGTCTTACTTCTAGGAAATTTTAACGCTCATCACACAAGCTGGGGATGCGCCGATAGTAATTCACGCGGACAACTCGATGCGTTCTTTATGCAAGAATCGCTTTGCATTTTTCATACGGGTGCACACACTCGCATAGCATTCCTATCCGGAATCACTTCCACACTGGACATTAGCGTGGCCAGCCCGGAGCTGGTGCAATATTTCGATTGGTCAGTTGAATCTGACCCTAGAGGCAGCGACCATTTCCCAGTTTGGCTTCATTGTGTTGACGGAGCCACCTTGGGGAAGACCACCACGCTGGAACTTTAGAAAGGCTAACTGGCCGGACTTTGTAACTCAGCTTGATGGCATTTTTAATACAAACGGGGAAGGTGCTGCAACATCTATAGAGAACTTTACCTCCATAGTCTTGGATTGTTCTGCAGACTGCATTCCGCGTGCCTCTGGTAAACCTCGACGTGCGCCTGTGCCGTGGTGGACGGAGCTATGCCGGGATGGCATTCGCGCCCGTCGACGTGCCTTCCGAAAGTTTGACCAAAAACAGCACCTTGGGAAACCTGATCGCCTTTCGGCAGGCCAAGACTGCCGCCCGGCGAACAATCCGAGAAGCGAAAAGGACGTCGTGGGGACAGTATGCAGACAAATTTAACCGATTCACGCCTGCCACGCAGATTTGGTCACAAATACAAGAAATGCCCGGACATTCGCGATCCACACCACTACCAGTCCTGCACGTCGCTGGCGGAATAATAACAGAACCTCGAGACGTGGCGAACATTATCGCTCGAAGCTTGGCGGACAGAAGCCTGAGCTGCCACCGAAGTGCAGGTTTTTGCGAATATATGGCTCGATGCGAAGCATCGATGGTTCACTTTGCCACCGCCGAGAAACTATATTATAATGAGCGGTTCACAATGTTCGAATTAACATCACAAATTGCTGCACTGTACCCCGTATACGAAGGACCGGACAACATCCATAATAAGATGTTCCAGAACCTCCCCAGAAATGCACTCGAAGTACTTCTGTCATGTTTTAACGCTCTTTGGACGAGCGGCAGGTTCCCGTCATCTTGGCGGAATGCGACAGTCATCCCCATATTGAAGCCGAACAAGACTGGTTCTGACCCTCTTCAGTACCGACCGATTTCCCTGACTTCGTGCCTGTGTAAACTCATGGAGAAGGTGGTTAGTGTTCGCCTCACGTGGTTCCTGGAAAAACAAAACTTTTTTAGCCACGCGCAGTCGGGTTTCAGGAAGAACCGATCCACACTTGACCATATATTAACATTGGACACTGCAATTCGTACCAGCTTTAAAGAAAGGAGACATCTAGGAGCATTTGTTTAGCATTGAGGGCGCCTATGATACGACATGGAAGCAAGGTATTCTTTAAAAGCTTTGGAGGTGTGGTGTGCGTGGTTTTATGGGACATTTCCTGCATACTTTTCTTACTCACCGAACATTTCGTGTCCGCATAGGACGCACAATGTCTGATTGGTTGACGCAGGTCAACGGTGTTTCTCAGGGAAGCGTCCTTAGTGTGGGTTTATTTGCCGTAATGATTAATGACATTGGAGAGGGTTTGCCATGTGGTGTCGCAAAGTCTCTTTTCGTTGATGACGTTGTAATTTGGTGTTCAGCATCACGTTCATTCTCGATGGAGAGACAGCTGCAGCTCGCTACTCCTCACCTGGATAAATGGAGTAACCTGAACGGTTTCCGACTTTCTACCCACAAGACTGTTGCAGTGCATTTTTGTCCCCGCTGTAACTGCCAGGACCCGAACATTCAGCTCTACGGAGAGCAGATCCCCTTCCAGCCCACAGCTAAGTTTCTGGGCATCACATTCGATCGTCGTCTAACATACAAGGACCACCTGAAAACGTCGCGGCATAAGTGTTCGAAGTCCCTGAACATTATGAAATGAGTTGCCGAATTCTAGCGTTGAATCAGCTTTAGCGTTGCCTTCTAGCGTTGAATCAGTTTTATCCTCATGACCCTGTCATGCAGGATGTTTTATTGCGCATGACTGCTTAAGCGAGGCGGGAAGAATGTGACCCTCTGCTGGATACCAAGTCATGCTGGAATAAGGGGAAATGAGCTGGCTGACCAAGCAGCAAAATGTGCTGCGTGGAGACAGTACACCCATTCGCTTCCTCTTCCCGCGACACACTTCAGCCAGACAATTCAACATTTTTCCAGGACAAGTGGCAACAAGCTTGTGACTCGACCGGCGAAAACAAACCAAAACCCATCAGGCCAACTCTGGAGTGTTGGAAATCATCATCTATAACTTCCCGGAGGGAAGAAGTGCTACTCGCCAGGATATGAATAGGCCACACTTATGCTGCCCACGGCTACCTGCTACGAAACGAGGACAGACCGGTGTACACTCGCTGTGTTAGGCCACTGACAGTGAGGCACGTTCTTCTGGTGTGCCCCATATTCTCAGCGCAACGACGACGATTCTTTGGATGAGATGTATCCACGCTAACGATGGCGGGCCTTCTGGGCGATGGATCACACGTCGTTCATACTGGCCGGTTATTCGAGTTTCTTTCGCAAGTGCGTTTTGATGTTGTTTACTAGGGGAGATCTTAGCTACGTCGTAGTTCGTCCTATATTTCACCCCGTGACATGTCACTGGCTGGTCTTCGCTTGCTCTTGCTTCTTCACTGTTTTACTGATGGTTCTTCCATCTCATAGTTTCACTGATGATGTTTCGTGAATTTCACTGTTTCATTGATGATGTTACTCCCATTTCACTGTTTGACTGATGTTGCTTACTTTTGTCAGTCTGACTGACGATGTAGCTTGCATTTTACTGTTTCAATGACGATGTTATGGCCGCTGCATGACCCATGTAGTCGATTCGCCCGTAAACTCCAATAACCAACCAACCAATCCTCGCAGGAACGCTCCACGGCGACGCGGCGCCCGGCAAAGCGAGCCCGGTAGAGTTAGAGAAGCTTCCGTCGTTGGCTCTCCTCCAATTCCTCCTGTGCGTGGTGCAGCAGTTCTTCCCGGTTGGCGCCGTCTGTCACAAACACCTCCACCGACCCAATGGTGCCCATTACGTTTTGAATTGTGCCTACTCTGTTTATTTGCGACGTTGCTAGGTTCAGGGCGTGCTCGGTGCATTGTTAGCAGTATGCCAGGGGTGCGGTGACTTGTATTTGAGCTCAGACGCCGTCCGTTCGGCTGGCTATTGGTCCGGTGTCCACAATGGTCTGGCTGCTGTGTTGTGATGGTGCCATGTCCACCAGGTGTCCACCGTGGTCTGGCTGCTGTGTTGTGATGGTGCTATGTCCACCAGGTGTCCACCGTGGTCTGGCTGTTGTGTTGTGATGGTGCCATGTCCACCAGGTGTCCACCATGGTCTGGCTGCTGTGTTGTGATGGTGCCATGTCCACCAGGTGTCCACCATGGTCTGGCTGCTGTGTTGTGATGGTGCCATGTCCACCAGGTGTCCACCGTGGTCTGGCTGCTGTGTTGTGCTGGTGCCATGTCCACCAGGTGTCCACCATGGTCTGGCTGCTGTGTTGTGATGGTGCCATGTCCACCAGGTGTCCACCGTGGTCTGGCTGCTGTGTTGTGATGGTGCCATGTCCACCAGGTGTCCACCGTGGTCTGGCTGCTGTGTTGTGATGGTGCTATGACCGTCAGGTGTCCACCGTGGTCTGGCTGTCGTGTTGTGATGGTACCATGTCCACCAGGTGTCCACCGTGGTCTGGCTGTCGGGTGATGATGGTGCTATGACCGTCAGGTGTCCACCATGGTCGGCTGTTGTGTGGTGATGATGCTATGGCCGTCAGGTGTCCACCGTGGTCGGCTGTTGTGTTGTAATGTTGCTATGACCGTCAGGTGTCCACCATGGTCGGCTGTTGTGCGGTGATGGTGCTATGGCCGTCAGGTGTCCACCATGGTCGGCTGTTGTGTTGTAATGTTGCTATGACCGTCAGGTGTCCACCATGGTCGGCTGTTGTGTGGTGATGGTGCTATGGCCGTCAGGTGTCCACCATGGTCGGCTGTTGTGTTGTAATGTTGCTATGACCGTCAGGTGTCCACCATGGTCGGCTGTTGTGCGGTGATGGTGCTATGACCGTCAGGTGTCCACCATGGTCGGCTGTTGTGTTGTAATGTTGCTATGACCGTCAGGTGTCCACCATGGTCGGCTGTTGTGTGGTGATGATGCTATGGCCGTCAGGTGTCCACCATGGTCGGCTGTTGTGTTGTAATGTTGCTATGACCGTCAGGTGTCCACCATGGTCGGCTGTTGTGCGGTGATGGTGCTATGGCCGTCAGGTGTCCACCATGGTCGGCTGTTGTGTTGTAATGTTGCTATGACCGTCAGGTGTCCACCATGGTCGGCTGTTGTGCGGTGATGGTGCTATGGCCGTCAGGTGTCCACCGTGGTCGGCTGTTGTGTTGTAATGTTGCTATGACCGTCAGGTGTCCACCATGGTCGGCTGTTGTGCGGTGATGGTGCTATGGCCGTCAGGTGTCCACCGTGGTCGGCTGTTGTGTTGTAATGTTGCTATGACCGTCAGGTGTCCACCATGGTCGGCTGTTGTGCGGTGATGGTGCTATGGCCGTCAGGTGTCCACCATGGTCGGCTGTTGTGTTGTAATGTTGCTATGACCGTCAGGTGTCCAAAATGATCAAAGAAACGGCAGTGGGGGCCGACGTGCGACTGAACCACATCAAAGATTTTCTCAGACAGGCCGACTTCAACAACGACCCACACAACCGCGAATTTGGCCTGCAAGTGGCCGACAGGTAAGCCCGATTGTTAGGCAAACGAGCGTGTGGCGGTCAGTCAGCCTATCAGCGGCAGTGTTGTCTGACAGTCGGTCAGCCTATCAGTGGCGGTCAGTCAGCCTATCAGTGGCAGTGTTGTGTGACGGTCGGTTTATCGGTGGCAGGGTTGTGTGGCGGTCAGTTAACCTATCAGTGGGAGAGTTGTGTGGCAGTCAGTCAGCCTATCAGTGGTGGTCAGTTAGCCTATCAGTGGTAGGGTTGTGTGGTGGTCACTCAGCCTATTCGTCAGTCAGCCTATCAGCCTGGTTGTGTGGCAGACAGTCAGCCTATCAGTGGTGACAGGGGGTGTGGCGGTCAGTTAGTCTATCAGCGGCAGTGTTGTGTGGCGGTCAGTTAGCCTATCAGTGGCAGTGTTGTGTGGCGGTCAGTTAGCCTATAAATGGCAGTGTTGTGTGGCGGTCAGTTAGCCTATCAGTGGCAGTGTTTGGTGGCGGTCAGTCAGCCTATCAGTGGCAGTGTTGTGTGGCGGTCAGTTAGCCTATAAATGGCAGTGTTGTGTGGCGGTCAGTTAGCCTATAAATGGCAGTGTTGTGTGGCGGTCAGTTAGCCTATCAGTGGCAGTGTTGTGCGGCGGTCAGTTAGCCTATAAGTGGCAGTGTTGTGTGGCGGTCAGTTAGCCTATAAATGGCAGTGTTGTGTGGCGGTCAGTTAACCTATAAATGGCAGTGTTGTGTGGTGGTCAGTCAGCCTGACTACTAGTCACACGGGCGTGTGGTGCTCAGTTGGACTCGGTTTGCTGGGACACTTGATGCAACGCTGCCTTGTTCATTGCTCAGGATCGGGATGATGGATACACGGTGTATATTATGTCGTAATGCTTCCAGCAGTCTCTTAATGGTGGTACGTTTCATTATTGAGAGATGTTGGCTTGTTGTCGAATTCACACGAATGTGGAACAGGCTGTTGAAACATCGGTCTGTGAAACAAACTCTTTAGACATTGGTCATTCGGGTGTGACGAGCGTGACAGATATGTTTGTATGTCTGTATGTAGGTGTGAGAGGCACGTTAGCCTGCACTTTGGCAGCTCCAGTTATCTGGCGTCAGAGGGCCCACTGGCGTGGTTGGAGTCTACCGGCCCAGCCGCGAACACCTCACGCACCGCCCGATCTCCAGCTCATTGTTCAGGGTCTGATACACTTTTGTGACGTCACGCTCCACCGCCGGACGCTCAACTGGGTTGTGTCCAGCAGTCTGGAGTGTCCGACCGACCTGTCCACGCCGCCGTCTGCCTGTCACAACTCTGGCTGCCAAATTTGTGTACTTGTGGAATGTGTGGGAGAAGAGGTGAATTTCGATGAGTAATTTTCGAGTGCCGTGCGTGGAGTAGTGCCTAAAACGGTGGAGGGAGTTGAGCCGAGCATTGCACGTGTTGACTAATTGGCTGGCTCACGTCAGTCCCACAGCCTGACAGAGCCGATGACGACAGCGAGGAGTCGGACCGACCGAGAGGGTTGCAGAGAGTGGGAGATGAGCAGGTGAAAGCATTTGTCTGCTCTTTTTAATGTTGGGGTCGCTTTCACTCATACTTGTGCTCGACTCGAATTGAACCGAGAATGGACTCATGAAACAATCGTTTTTGGATGAGTCGCGAGTTAAATCGATCCTTTTCCCGAAAATATGTCTTGAGTCGTGAGTCGAATCACGTCTTTCTAAAAGAAATGAGTCGAATCATCAGTCAACCATTCAAATATCCTGTGTGGGTAGTGCACACTGAATCATATGGTTCATGAGTCTGATACCACTGAGTCGGATCTGAATCGATTCGAATTTCTCTCAGTCTGTTTGATTCGCGAGTGGAATCAGATCTCAAGATGTATGAGTCACGTGTGAGTCGACTCCAAAAAAATTAAGTCGAGTACAAGTCTGCTTACAATCTGGATGAAATACGTCTTTTGGGGGTTCATTTTGAGCGAGTTCGATCGAAACCAGCCCTGCTTGATGGACAATTTGTCCTGAAGCCGTGAACGGAGAGCCACGAGGCCATCTGGCCTAGCTCGGTCCAGCAGCTGGGTGTCGTCCGCGCAGGCTGCTGCTCGCCAGTTGGACAGGCGACACGTAGGCTGCTGCTCAGTTGGACACGTAGGCTGTTGCTCGACAGTTGGACGGGTGACACGTAGGCTGTTGCTCGGCAGTTGTACCGGTGACACACAGGCTGCTGCTCGCCAGTTGGACAGACGACACGTAGGCTGTTGCTCGGCAGTTGTACCGGTGACACGTAGGCTGTTGCTCGACAGTTGGACGAGCGACACGTAGGTTGTTGCTCGACAGTTGGACAGGTGACACGTAGTCTGCTGCTCGACAGTTGGACGGGTGACACGTAGGCTGTTGCTCGACAGTTGAACAGGCGACACGTAGGCTGTTGCTCGACAGTTGAACAGGCGACACGTAGGCTGTTGCTCGACAGTTGGACAGGTGACACGTAGGCTGTTGCTCGACAGTTGGACGGTTGACACGTAGGCTGCTTATCGGCAGTTGGACGGGTGACACGTAGGCTGCTGCTCAGTTGGACAGGCGACACGTAGGCTG
The DNA here is from genome assembly GCA_034440575.1 of Imbricaverruca yamaguchii. Classification (NCBI taxonomy): domain Eukaryota; kingdom Metazoa; phylum Arthropoda; class Thecostraca; family Neoverrucidae; genus Imbricaverruca; species Imbricaverruca yamaguchii. The sequence goes on along the minus strand of JAOTOL010001361.1, from coordinate 692,299 downwards.
CTGCTCGACAGTTGGACGGGTGACACGTAGGCTGTTCCTCGACAGTTGGACGGGTGACACGTAGGCTGTTGCTCGACAGTTGAACAGGCGACACGTAGGCTGTTGCTCGACAGTTGAACAGGCGACACGTAGGCTTTTGCTCGACAGTTGGACAGGTGACACGTAGGCTGTTGCTGGACAGTTGGACGGGTGACACGTAGGCTGCTTCTCGGCAGTTGGACGGGTGACACGTAGGCTGCTGCTCAGTTGGACAGGCGACACGTAGGCTGCTGCTCGGCAGTTGGGCGGGTGACACGTAGGCTGTTGCTCGGCAGTCAGACCGGTGACACGTAGGCTGTTGCTCGGCAGTTGGACGGGTGACACGTAGGCTGTTGCTCGGCAGTTGGACCGGTGACACGTATCCTGTTGCTCGGCAGTTGGACGGGTCGGATGGAATAGATCGAAAGTGGAATAACGTCGAATAGAATAACGCAGACAATTATAGTGACTGAAAGTGTTTTCCAGTGACTGAACTGTCACTGGAAGTGACTGGAACATAGAGTCGAATGGAGTAAAGTTAAAAACCCAGCCCAGGGACAACGCTTGTGCAAGAAGGGCACAAAGGAGTTTTCATTTCGCCAAACGACGGTGCAAACAAACCTAACTAACCTATCATAATCTATCCTAATATAATATAATATAACATAATATAATATAACGTAGCCCAACCAAACCAAACCCAATCAGCTGTCTGCGCTACCCCCGACAACTTAAACACTTCTCTCCACCCTTCTTCACAAGCGTTTTCTATGAGCTGTTTTCGACCTTCTTCCATTCGACGCTATTCAGGTTGGTTGGTTATTGGTTTTTACAACACAGCGACAGTTATGTCATGTAGCGTCGCCAATCTCTCACGCCGATTGGTCGCGGGCGAAGAGTAGCGACAGGCGAGACTCGAACCCACAACCTTTTGACTGCGAGACGAGCAACTTACCCCTAGACTCCTCGTCCCCGCTATTCAGGTTTCTCCTATTCTCGGCGTTATTCTATTCGACTCTGTTTCACGTTTTGTTGTGCGTGTGTCGCATGTGCGGTGCGAGGACCGTCATCTATAGTTATAGCACGCGTGGCACGTTATAGCACGGGCGCGCGACCGACTCCCGACTGCCAGTCGCGTCAGAGCAAGGCTCTAGCCAACACCGTGTCTATATAGACCGTGTATGACGAATACGGAAGGGCCGGGCTCTTGCAGTGCATTGATAACATGCAGCGAGGACGGAGCGTGCACTACAACATTAACCTTGTTCCATTCCTATTTCGATTTCAACTTCACTCCAATCGACGCTGTTCGGTTTTCAACCTTGTTCCATTCGACACTAGTTTGCCTGCCCACGGATGTGACGGGTGGCCCGGGTGTGACTGGTGACGGGTGGCCCGGGTTTGACTGGTGACGGGTGACGGGTGACCCGGGTGTGACTGGTGCCTGGGCGGCACGGATAGGGTGTCCAAATTCGCTCAGTTAGGCGTCAGGATGTAAATAAAATAAGCTCTCCCTGAAAAGTTTGTAACAGGCAATGGAATTGGAACCGCATTCAGCTGATTCCTTGGCTCAGAATAAGCCGAACTTCGGATTTTGATGACAATATTCCACAGGACTTTGATGCTATATCAATGTCAATTTGTTTTACAGTCTGGCCTTGATGCCAAAAATCGTGAATTTGGACACACATGGTCCGGATGTGACTGATATGACTGGTAGCAGGTAGCCCGAGAATGACGGGGACTAGACGGTCCAGGTGTGACGGATGACTCGTCCGTCCGCCTCTGCAGGCCCACACAAGTGACTGGTCGCGTGCTGCCTCCGCCCACGCTACTCTACAACAGGAACAAGACCGAGGTGCCGCGCGAGGGCGTCTGGGACCTGCGCCAGAAGCACTTCCTGGACCCGCGAAACTTGGAGCGCTGGTGCGTGCTCGACTACAGTCGCACCTACAAGGACCGGCTGGACGCGTTCGTGGCGACTCTGCGCGAGGCCGGTCGAAAAGTGGGGATGGAGATCAGTCTCCCACTGGACGTCGTCCTCAGGGATGGCCTCTTTGTGGAACAAGTGGACGCCGTACGTGACCTGACCGAGCTGAAGAAGCGACACAACAGTCCGCAGCTGGTGCTGGTGATCCTACCGTCCAAGAGCCAGCTGTACCAGGCGGTGAAGGGCGCCGGCGACGTGAGAGTGGGTCAGCTGACGTCGTGCGTGCTGAAGAAGACGGTGACGAGGGCCGACCGCCAGACGGCCACCAACATTTGCCAGAAGATAAACGCCAAGATGGGCGGCTCGAACAACTCGCTGGACAAGTCGACACGGCCGAAGCTGCTGGACGAGCCGACAATCATCTTTGGCGCCGACGTGACGCACCCGCCACCCGACCAGAACACCAAGCCGAGCATCGCGGGCGTGGTGGCCAGTCTGGACCGGTCGTACCACGTGCGCTACGGCCAGCGCGTCCTCGTCCAGTTCCCACAGAATGGCCGGCGCGCCGAGGAGATGATCCTCGACCCGAAGACGGCCGTCAGGGAACTGCTCATCGAGTTCTGGAAGTTAAACCAAAAGACGAAGCCGGCGCGGATCATATTCTTCAGAGACGGCGTCTCCGAGGGACAGTTCATGCAGGTGACTAAATGCGCGCGCCAGCAACGCAGATCGTTGTGAACCTGTAGCCTAAGCGAGAAATGCGGTCCTGTCAGCTGCCGATGCCACCGACGTGACAGCCAAGCAGCAGTGGCTGTGCGTGTTGCGCGTTGCGGCGATAGTTGGGAGTTTGGGAATTTTAGACACCTCTATTGTGTTCAGGTGGTAGTCCGTGATATCTCCGTTGTGTCGGGGTGACGATGTCCGAAACTTGTTGTGTCCATGTGACCATGCCTCGACACTCCTGTTGTACCTGTCCTGTTGTATTGTACGTGACGTCAGATGGGCCGTTAGACGTCAGACGTCATGACCCCTCTGTTGTATCCAGGCGACGATGTCGGACACCGTCGGCGCGCCCCTAAACTCCAATCCACCACCACACGTCGGACACCTCCGCCGTGTTCGTATGATGGCATGTTCCTCCGTGTTCGTATGATGGCATCCCTCTGTTGTGTCCCGGTGATGATGTCGGACGCCTTGGCTGGGTTCGGGTGGTGTCTGACATTCCTCCTCTGAGCAGGTGATGGCGTATGAGCTGGAGCAGGTGCGCGCAGCCTGCCGCTCCCTTGAGAAGGACTACCAGCCAAAGATCACGTTCCTGGTGGTGCAGAAACGCCACCACACACGGCTCTTCGCCGCCGATATGGGGGACCAGCGCGGCAGGAGCAAGAACGTGCCGCCGGGTACCGTGGTCGACTCGGTGATCTCGCACCCCACAGAGCTCGACTACTTCCTGGTCAGCCACCAGGGCATCCAGGTCAGTGTAGCGGCCAGCCTGTGTCGCCGGCGTGCGGGGCTCTAGGTGCCAACCCTGGCCAGTCTCGCTCCACGACAGGCGCACTGCATGTGCCCGTGATAGCTCGAACAGCCCGCACTGGTTGTGTGGGTGGGGACGCCATGCAAGGTGATTGAGTTAGCGGCGACAAGGTGCAAGGTGGGCGAGTTAGCCACAGGCGCTCGTCGCGCCTCTGGCCTGGAATTGCAATGACTTGTGCTGAAGCGCTTGAGTTGGGACGTAATATAAATGGAACTTTGGTGTGTGTAATGTTTTGCCATGGTCCGTGTTCATTTTATCAGCGACTTGGACCATGTATTTTGACTTATCACGCTCCTACTGATTCATTGTAATGCTCAAGCATTGACTATTATATGTGAATAGACCAGAAACCATCTCATCACATCCATTCATGCATCTCATCTGACTCCTGCGGAGACTTAGGATATGAATTGCATTGTAAATTCAGCGTTTTATAATTAATAGAAAGATATTGAAATCCCGTCTGACCTTTGCTCTATTGCTGTCAAGCAAAGGTCTCGATTTTATTTTGAATGGTTACTGGCCTGTGGCAAAGCAACTTGACCAGCCTGTGAGCGGACTTTCTGAAACAGACACACAAAAAGTAAAAGGATATGTGGCGTAAATTTATGCAACTGCAGCAGGTTGTACTGAGGACCGGGTATCCGCATTTAGCTACAGTGAGAGGCATGCCGGTGCCAAGCTGTTTCGGATGATCGTCTTGAGCCTACCGAAAATTGTTCAGAATGAATACATGTGTGTGCATATAGCGAGGATCGCGTGTATGTTGTGCAGCGTGCGAGGCGACGGCCCGACTCTGTGATGTGTTGCCAGGGCACCAGTCGTCCGACCCACTACCACATCCTGCACGACGACAGCAACTTGACGACCGACCAGCTAGAGACGCTGACGTACTACATGTGCCACCTGTTCTCTGTCTCTGTCTCTGTCTCTGTCTCTGTCTCTGTCTCTGTCTCCGTCTCCGTCTCCGTCTCCTCTCCGTCTCCGTCTCCGTCTCTGTCTCTGTCTCCGTCTCCGTCTCTGTCTCTGTCTCTGTCTCTGTCTCTGTCTCTGTCTCTGTCTCTGTCTCTGTCTCTGTCTCTGTCTCTGTCTCTGTATCTGTGTCTCTGTGTCTCTGTGTCTCTGTGTCTCTGCGTCTCTGCGTCTCTGTGTCTCTGTGTCTCTGTGTCTCTGTGTCTCTGTGTCTCTGTGTCTCTGTGTCTCTGTGTCTCTGTGTCTCTGTGTCTCTGTGTCTCTGTGTCTCTGTGTCTCTGTGTCTCTGTGTCTATGTGTATCTGTGTCTCTGTGTATATGTGTATCTGTGTCTCTGTGTATGTGTCTATGTGTCTATGCGTCTATGTGTATGTGTCTCTGTGTCTATGTGTCTCTGTGTCTCTGTGTCTCTGTGTCTCTGTGTCTCTGTGTCTCTGTGTCTCTGTGTATCTGTGTCTCTGTGTCTCTGTGTCTCTGTGTCTCTGTGTCTCTGTGTCTCTGTGTCTCTGTGTCTCTGTGTCTCTGTGTCTCTGTGTCTCTGTGTCTCTGTGTCTCTATGTCTCTGTGTCTCTGTGTCTCTGTGTCTCTGTGTCTATGTGTATCTGTGTCTCTGTGTCTCTGTGTCTATGTGTCTCTGTGTCTCTGTGTCGCTGTGTCTCTGTGTCGCTGTGTATCTGTGTCTCTGTGTCTATGTGTCTCTGTGTCGCTGTGTCTCTGTGTCTCTGTGTCTCTGTGTCTCTGTGTATCTGTGTCTCTATGTCTCTGTGTCTCTGTGTCTCTGTGTCTCTGTATCTCTGTGTCTATGTGTCTCTGTGTCTCTGTGTCTATGTGTCTCTGTGTCTCTGTGTCTCTGTGTCTGTGTCTCTGTGTCTCTGTGTCTATGTATATATGTGTCTGTGTCTCTGTGTCTCTGTGTCTCTGTGTCTCTGTGTCTATGTGTCTCTGTGTCTCTGTGTCTCTGTGTCTCTGTGTCTCTGTGTCTCTGTGTCTCTGTGTCTGTGTCTCTGTGTCTCTGTGTCTCTGTGTCTCTGTGTCTCTGTGTCTCTGTGTCTCTGTGTCTCTGTGTCTCTGTGTCTCTGTGTCTCTGTGTCTCTGTGTCTCTGTGTCTCTGTGTCTCTGTGTCTCTGTGTCTCTGTGTCTCTGTGTCTCTGTGTCTCTCTGTCTCTCTGTCTCTCTCTCTGTCTCTCTGTCTCTCTGTCTCTCTGTCTCTCTGTCTCTCTGTCTCTCTGTCTCTCTGTCTCTCTGTCTCTCTGTCTCTCTGTCTCTCTGTCTCTCTGTCTCTCTGTCTCTCTGTCTCTCTGTCTCTCTGTCTCTCTGTCTCTCTGTCTCTCTGTCTCTCTGTCTCTCTGTCTCTCTGTCTCTCTGTCTCTCTGTCTCTCTGTCTCTCTGTCTCTCTGTCTCTCTGTCTCTCTGTCTCTCTGTCTCTCTGTCTCTCTGTCTCTCTGTCTCTCTGTCTCTCTGTCTCTCTGTCTCTCTGTCTCTCTGTCTCTCTGTCTCTCTGTCTCTCTGTCTCTCTGTCTCTGTCTCTGTCTCTGTCTCTGCCTCTGCCTCTGCCTCTGCCTCTGTCTCTGTCTCTGTCTCTGTCTCTGTCTCTGTCTCTGTCTCTGTCTCTGTCTCCGTCTCCGTCTCTGTCTCTGTCTCTGTCTCTGTCTCTGTCTCTGTCTCTGTCTCTGTCTCTGTGTCTCTGTGTCTCTGTGTCTCTGTGTATCTGTGTATCTGTGTCTATGTGTATCTGTGTCTCTGTGTCTCTGTGTCTCTGTGTCTCTGTGTCTCTGTGTCTCTGTGTCTGTGTCTCTGTGTCTATGTGTCTCTGTATCTCTGTGTCTCTGTGTCTCTGTGTCTCTGTGTATCTGTATCTATGTGTCTCTGTGTCTCTGTGTCTCTGTGTCTCTGTGTCTCTGTGTCTATGTGTCTATGTGTATCTGTGTCTCTGTGTCTCTGTGTCGCTGTGTATCTGTGTCTCTGTGTCTCTGTGTCTCTGTGTCTCTGTGTCTCTGTGTCTCTGTGTCTCTGTGTCTCTGTGTCTCTGTGTCTCTGTGTCTCTGTATCTCTGTGTCTCTGTATCTTTGTGTCTCTGTGTCTCTGTGTCTCTGTGTCTCTGTGTCTCTGTGTCTATGTGTCTCTGTGTCTCTGTGTCTCTGTGTCTATGTGTCTCTGTGTCTCTGTGTCTCTGTGTATCTGTGTCTCTGTGTCTCTGTGTCTCTGTGTCTCTGTGTCTCTGTGTCTCTGTGTCTCTGTGTCTCTGTGTCTCTATGTCTCTATGTCTCTATGTCTCTGTGTCTCTGTGTCTCTGTGTCTCTGTGTCTCTGTGTCTCTATGTCTCTGTGTCTCTGTGTCTCTGTGTCTCTGTGTCTCTGTGTATCTGTGTCTCGGTGTCTCGGTGTCTCTGTGTATCTGTGTCTCTGTGTCTCTGTGTCTCTGTGTCTCTGTGTCTCTGTGTCTCTGTGTATCTGTGTATCTGTGTATATGTGTCTCTGTGTCTCTGTGTCTCTGTGTATCTGTGTCTCTGTGTCTCTGTGTCTCTGTGTCTCTCTGTCTCTGTGTCTCTGTGTCTCTGTGTCTCTGTGTCTCTGTGTCTCTGTGTCTCTGTGTCACTGAGTATCTGTGTCTCTGTGTCTCTGTGTCTCTGTGTCTCTGTGTCTGTGTCTCTGTGTCTCTGTGTCTGTGTATCTGTGTCTCTGTGTCTCTGTGTCTCTGTGTCTCTGTGTCTCTGTGTCTCTGTGTCTCTGTGTCTCTGTGTCTATGTGTCTCTGTGTCTCTGTGTCTCTGTGTCTCTGTGTCTCTCTGTCTCTGTGTCTCTGTGTCTCTCTGTCTCTGTGTCTCTCTGTCTCTGTGTCTCTCTGTCTCTGTGTCTTTCTGTCTCTGTGTCTCTCTGTCTCTGTGTCTCTCTGTCTCTCTGTCTCTCTGTCTCTCTGTCTCTCTGTCTCTCTGTCTCTCTGTCTCTCTGTCTCTCTGTCTCTCTGTCTCTCTGTCTCTCTGTCTCTCTGTCTCTCTGTCTCTCTGTCTCTCTGTCTCTCTGTCTCTCTGTCTCTCTGTCTCTCTGTCTCTCTGTCTCTCTGTCTCTCTGTCTCTCTGTCTCTCTGTCTCTCTGTCTCTCTGTCTCTCTGTCTCTCTGTCTCTCTGTCTCTCTGTCTCTCTGTCTCTCTGTCTCTCTGTCTCTCTGTCTCTCTGTCTCTCTGTCTCTCTGTCTCTCTGTCTCTCTGTCTCTCTGTCTCTCTGTCTCTCTGTCTCTCTGTCTCTCTGTCTCTCTGTCTCTCTGTCTCTCTGTCTCTCTGTCTCTCTGTCTCTAAGTCTCTCTGTCTCTGTCTCTGTCTCTGTCTCTGCCTCTGTCTCTGTCTCTGTCTCTGTCTCTGTCTCTGCCTCTGTCTCTGTCTCTGTCTCTGTCTCTGTCTCTGTCTCTGTCTCTGTCTCTGTCTCTGTCTCTGTCTCTGTCTCTGTCTCTGTCTCTGTCTCTGTCTCTGTCTCTGTCTCTGTCTCTGTCTCTGACGACCGAGTGCCGGAGGCACTCGGTCGTCGCTGTTCTTTGCGTGTTTGTGTTGGTGGCTGCGCCATGTCCCGGCTCGTGCGTCGCTCGCGTGCATCTGCCCGCCACGTGGCCACAGTTGTCGCCGTCCTGTACCGCACCGTTTCGGCCGTGTCCAGTCAAACGTGAGACGTGCTGTACGTCGGCCGCCGTCCGGTCGGCCCGTGCCGTGTCGGCCGGCCGGCCGGACACCTGGCGTCGCGCCGCCAGCTATCTGAGGAGTCGCCAGCCGACCGGCGCCCACGTCCGTGTGGCGGGTCGGCTCGCCGCTCCGAATTGGTGGTACTGTCGGGCGTCCACCGTCGGCGACGTCCGACCGCGCGGCCTAGGCTGCAAACCGAATCTGGGATCGTTGGCCACTGGCGAGGTGGCGGCGCGCGAGCTGACCTGCACCACGCTCGGGGCCGTGGTTTCCGCGGGCTGGTCAGCTATCCGTCGTCTAGTTTGCTGGAGAGCGCTCTCTAAAATTGGCATGTGTAGCACGCAAATAAACGTTGAACCGCTGTATGACTTTACGTGTCCGGAAAACCACCTGGATTAATGGCTTTTGAGAAGCAGAGTCGCAAACATGTGCATGTCTGTGTTCATCATCGCACTAGTAAGCCGTATCTTAGATACATCTGGTGGAGCGATCGTATCAAAGTTTCTGTGGACAAGTCTCAGTTTGCCTGCTAATAATAGTGTAGCTTTTCCTCAGTTGTGCGCCAACTGGCTTGCAAATTAAATGGTTCCTCTCGCTAGCTCCCTCTCACTCTCTCCTCTATCTATCTATCTATCTATCTATCTATCTATCTATCTATCTATATATCTATCTATCTATCTATCTGTCATCTGTCTCTGTCTCTGTCTCTCTCTCTGTCTCTCTGTCTCTGTCTCTGTCTCTGTCTCTGTCTCTGTCTCTCTCTCTCTCTCTCTCTCTCTCTCTCTCTCTCTCTCTCTCTCTCTCTCTCTCTCTCTCTCTCTCTCTCTCTCTCTCTGTCTCTATCTCTGTCTCTCTCTCTCTCTCTCTCTCTCTCTCTCTCTCTCTCTCTCTGTGTCTATATCTGTCTCTCTGTCTCTGTCTCCGTCTCTCACATATCCACACACGCACACACACAGACACACACTGGTTGTTAGTGCCATTGTATCAGTCAAACGGGGACAGTTGTTCAACAGTTTGAAGCGTTCGTGATTCCAGAATTAACAAAGTCGGAGCGTCCGCCTCACACACGTACGTCCGCCGGCTGTGACAGGGTCCGCCCGCTGTGAGTTGGCTCACAATCACGACGGACAATGACGGGCAACCGTCCAGCTGAGCCACCAACTATCCCATCGCCCACATCTTGTAACAACGGAATTCATTTCATTAGATTCAACAATCCGACCTCGGCTCTCACCGCCGTCTCCCATGTACGTCCGCGCGCACCGACTGCCTGGGGTTGACTGTCTAGAGTTGACTCCCTCCCCGAACACCTGCCGGCCGAGAGTTAGCGCCTATTGCAACAAACAGGTTGCTATTGGATTATTACACAGTGACGCGACGCTTCCGACCGGACGTTACAGAGTCGTGGAATGCGAGGCTGGCGCTGCCCCGCGGTCGGCGCCCGTCGTTCCAACCAGCTGAGGTTGGGCCAGTGCCGGCCAGATGCCTGGAATCTGCTCGGAGCTCGCATCCATTCATGAGGAAAAATGCATTCCAATGAGGTGGTTCGAAACCAACTTCGTTACATTTCGCCATACACGGGAATTTTCTAGGACGGTGCTTCATGGTGTGTTTTCTGTTTACGTTATCAGGGCGCTGCATGACCAACGCAGTCGACGCGCCCCTAAATTCCAATAACCAACCAACGGTGTGCGTCATCAGACGGGTGGGTGGTGTTATCTCACTCTCACTATCTCTCTCACTCTCTCTTGGAATGCGTCCTTGCATTCCTACTTGTTAATCGGCCTGGCCCGCGATCTGGCAGTCTCCGGTCACGAAGCATGTGGTGTGTTCCACGGCAGATCGACCACTTTTTTTCTCAAATTTTACACCCATTAAATTTGTATTTCGACCAAAATTGGTGTACATGGTGATCGTGCTCTCTGAACACGCCTGGACGAGTCTTAGCCGATCCGACCAACGATTTCGGAGTTATAGTCTGCGGCAGTGTTTTGAGGTCACAAGGGTATGCTTGGCGATACATAACTCATCGATAATGGTGAGAAAGTGTGACGTATTATGCATCCGGCGGTTCCCTAGGGAAGGCGCCGTGGCTTGCCGCCATGCCTTGTCGATCGCGAAAAACGCACGATCGCTAACACTGTCCGTTTCTTCTGCATGCTGTTCGCGATAGCCTGTTTCAACCGCAACATTTGGTCTTCTGTGGGCTGTTTTCTGCCGAATCCAGCCTGGCAGGATTTCAGCAGGTTCTTCTCCAGAAGATAAATGAATCGCCGGCTGATCAAGCGCTCGCAGTGCTTCCCGATACAGCTGAGTAGGTTAATCGGCCTTTATGATTCCATGTTATCCGGCGGCTTCCCCCTCTTTAGGTTCGGCACGATATCCGCTTGAGCTCAGGCGGATGATACTTGCCATAATTCACGAGAGGTTGATCAGATCGAGGATCCACTGGCGCCCCCCCAGGTGCAAGAGCATTTAGTTAGAGACCTTATCTAATCCAGCTTCTTTCTAAGCGGGCGGGCAGCTTATCTTCGATTGTAGCTCAATGCTAGTGAAGGGAGCGCAGCAACCTCCGTCCTGGTGTCCGCACTGGTGGTATAGTGTGCGCAGGTGATCGGTGAAGCGGCGCTGATCGGGCGGTCGTCTTGCTGTGGATTAGTGGTGGCTCGCCTTGCCATACGCTCTCATGAAGACGTCGGTCTGGACGCTGTCCATGGAGATCCTTCTGGAGCCGACTCGCAGGGCTTCGTCGTTCCGTCCGGTGAATACGGCGCGACCATCCATGGCGTGCACTATACTCCAAACTCTTCTGACGTCAGTGGTCAGCGATAACTTAGAGGTGATGCTGCGCAAGGTATTCTGCTTTGCCTTTAGGATGGTGTCGCGTGGTGTCTTTTCCGCTACCCCCATTCACCGCCGATCGCAGGGTTTCTGGCGGTCACGTCCGATTCTCCACTTCCTCGCCCACCCCCTCCCCGTCCATTAGGGCTTCGGGTCATTTCTGGCGTCTCGTGAAATGGTTACCGCTACTGAGGTCGGCATGGTTGTCGCAAACAAGCCGTTTATCTTCTTTAGTGTCGTATCCTCGGTCCATTCTGGCGCCGATCCGAAGGTCTTCAACAATCATCCATTCCGTTTTCTTGTACGTGAATCTTGCTGGACCTCTTCCTGGGGCTTCCTTGTTTTTCCCTGTCCAGATCTTGGGTGAAATGGGCAGGTGGTCCAAGGATAAGACGGACTTGGTCTTCCATTCCACTTGGCTGGCCAGCGAGGAGTGGCGAAGAGTGATGCCAGGGACTGAAAGGCCATGGGGCGGGGACCTGCTCTATCCTGTTGGCGCTCCTGTGCTGGTGTCGATGAAGTTACTTGCCATAACTCACTCATCGCTTTCCTCCCAATGCGGTTTTCTTTGATGCGGGAGTCCCATGCCGCACTTTTTCCGTTGACGGTACCGCTGATGATGGTGTTAATGTCGCTCGTCAAAGGATCCGGGTTGAGGTGCTGATTGCTGCCGCGCGAATGGGCTGCACGTAGAGATTCGCTATCTCCAGATGGTGTGGTTCGCCGACCTCAACCATGTGCGCGTCGATAGTGCAGTCGTTTCCTGCCGTAATCCTCCTGTCCAGCACGGTGTACGTGCCTACCTTGATTAGTGTGGCGACCCCATTGCCGGTCGTAGTGTTTGATCGACGGCCTCGATCCTGGTCCTTTCTGAGTGTGGTATCCTCGTACCTGGAAGGGATCCTTGGGCGTCAGCTTGGTCTCCTGCAAGACCACGATGTCTGGCTTGAGGTCGTCCAAGAACTTCATCAGTTCGACTTCCTTCGATCGTACGCCGTTTACATTCTACTGGAGAGTGGTCGTCTCGCCTGTGGTCGGTGGGCTTGCTGCAGTTCTTGGTTTTGGTTGTCTTGCACTCGTGCGACGTTGCGGTCGGGCCGGTACGCGTGATGTCCTTGCTAATGGGGCCCGTTGCTGCGAGGGCTTGCCCTGGGTCCTGGCCCGGGCGATGATGGGGGCGAGTTGAGGGGCAAGCGTCGTTGCTCCTGATACTCCAGGTCCCATTGCGGTGAGGACCACGTGGGCCCTTCCCTGGTAGCCGTCGCAGAACCACTCCTCCTCGAGACACGCCATCCTGCCGACTGGCCCGGGCCCGGAACACCGCGTATCTGCCGTGGCAACATCGCGCACAGACTCGCCATCGCACCGAACCCAATCTGACGTTGCCGCTATGTCTCCACATTGGTAGGATGGACGGGGACTTGGGTTCGTCTCTATATCTCCCGCTCGTAGTGTTAACAGAGCGCGGTACGCCGAGTTACCACGCCCGGCGTAACGATGAAGTCAAAATTCACGAGAACTTAGAGCTCAGGTTGTGTAGGCATGGTTAGGTTTGGTTTGATTATGATACATAAGTGAAATATTCAGTAGGAATTAGTGTTTTTCACAGGATAAAATACTCGAGGCTTGCTAACAGGGTGGGAATTAAGGCACTTCTTTAGAGATTTAATCTCATAAAACATTTCTGCACTATGGGTTCATATTGGATAGAATGGGCTCCACGTGTACTCCGACACAAACGTGCAGAAGGAACAAAAATACCACTAAAAAACGAATACAAGATTGAAGAAAACATCCATCAAACATGTAATTATACTTACGACTACCAAATAAACTAGCCACTTCGTACCATCAAACACACAGACGACGTCCGAACACACACCACGCCAAACCACAACCAGCGGAAATGCCGACAACAACGCGCCAAACCTCGCGCCTGCGCACTGAACAGTGCCCTCCGGTCGTCACGAATGCGGCCGGTGCGTCTCCAGAGACCGGCGTTCGAGCCACCCGGCGCCCCTCAACCTGGAGGACTCCGCTGGCGAGCAACCGGCAATGCCTTTGGTCGAGGTGATGGCGGCCCGGGACCCCAGTGATGAGGTAGGGATCGAGCTGGAGGCGCTGGCTTTCGTGGCAGGGTTTGTGGCATGCAAATGCCGGGCCATCGACACTACACTTGGTCAGGTAACCAGCATAGCGCAGCCCAGTTCTGTGCCCGACAGCTGGCTTCGCGTAGTGAGCCGTGGCGGTCTCTTGGTGCCCTCGGAACGCTGGATGGCGGTGGTGCAGGGCTTTGAGCTGACATTCAACCCGGTGATGGGCAACGCGGCGGATGACCAGCCCGGCATCGTGAGGCGGCTGATGGCGGAGCTGCTTCTGGTAATTATTGGGGAACGCAATGCATGAAGGCAATAGGAGAACTCAAATGGATTGCAAGGTACACTCAATGGGGTCCCATGATAAGACCTGAAATTATTGGCTGGAAAAGTCGACATTGAATGGGAAAGTGTCCCCTCAAAAGTGCATCAAACAAAACCCCTGTATCCTTCCCATAATTTGCGTAAGTTCCACCCCACATTCCTTCTTGATCAGAATTCGTCGGTGAAAAAAAAAGCTATGGGATGGTGCCAGCTGGAGACGAAGCCTGCATGATGCGACCACCTGTTTCAACTCCTATATTGCGTTTCTGGTAAGTTTCAGGTAAAAACGGAAAGTATATTTTCGGTAGAGAAAGACGTTTTCTATCACATGGTCTTTATTTTATAGCTGTGGCTTCATTCCTAAAAAAGATATTACATTACAAACTACCCTTATAAAGCATTGCGGGTAGTGAGGATTTCGGCCGTTGAAAACTTGTGACGTCATAAGAAGTTCCAATTGTCGGACGGTTGTACCTTATGTAAAGGGCCTTGGAGCCACCCTATAGTCGGAAAACTGACAGTTTTCTGACTGACAGCTTCGTTAGCATTTTCTGTTCTGAAAACTGTCCTTCAACCAATCGATGCAACCTGTAGATGGTCTTGCGGTGCCGTCCACCGTTCACTTATTTGTTTCTATGCTTTGATGTGACCAAAAATGATGATGTGTATTACTTATTACTGGCTTACTGGCTTTATTATGTTGCAGGAACATGGCTCACTTTGATATGCATGGATCTGCATATGACCAGAATGGCACACCATCTGCACAGGCCAGCACCACAAGTGGTTCCCTCGAAATGGTGCTGGGTGACAACGTGAAAATGTGGAAACACCTCAAGGCCATTCTTGGTATAACATCAGACAAGGACTTACTTCTCAGGCTGATGAAGTATTTCTCAGAGTCCCAGTGAGTTTTCTAGGTTGTGTATAGGTGTATGAGGTCATTAATTAAATAATAAGCCTACCATAAGTCACTTCATTGTAATTATTCATAGGTGATAATGCACTTAATATGACTGTGCATGCTCTGGGGCATGTTGGGTACATAATGTGGTTGACTGCATACCTGGCTATGGGTGCTAGGTGGGAGTGTGATAATTCCAGGTTATAGTTCCATTGATGGCATTGTATCAGATGGGTACTCACTCCTCAAGCTGATAATATAATTATAGTTCAGGTAATTGTTGAAGGTTTTGTCAGATTTTGGCAGGCAGATATGGAGAATTAGATGTCAGTGGTGCTGGATGTCAAGACTGGTGATTACCTTTTCTTTTTGAGGTGGGGGTGATGTCATTATTTCTGATTCCTGCATATGCCCATTGGTAGTAGAATCAGCTCCTTGCCACTATGCTCAGATGTGGGTGTGGTGTGTCTCTAGGGGATGCGAAGCTGTCACTGCTGGAATTTTGTGAAGTGTTTTCATGTCCATTGGTGGTATCCATCTGTTGCTGATGTGCAGTGATGAAGTGTGTGGTACATCATGACATTTTCCATGTGTTGTTGCTATGCTATGATGAGGGGTGTGTGCATGCTCCTTAGAGGTATCCACCTGTCACTGATGTGCTGCGGTGAATGGTGTGTGTGCATTTCCGTCAGGGGTATCCGCCTCCCAGCAACACCGGTGGAGTCGGTCAACGAGAACTTCATCATCATCCACCAGACTCGCGGCGGCGGCGGCGACTTCCGGCTGGACGTGAAGCCGACCGAGCGGCGCCGGCCGCCCGACCGTGGCACGGGCGTCAGTGTGTGGCTATCCGACGACGAGCCCGAGCCCGAGGCCGAGCCCGAGCCGGACGTCCAGCGGCACGACACCGACGACACCGACGCGGAGCCGGCGGACGCGTACCGCGCCGATGTCGACCTGACGTATCGCAGGACGCCGCGGCGCCGCGGCCGCCGGCCGGCGACCATCAGCTCAGTGCTGGCCGCCGCGCAGGCGCGCAAGCTGTCGCTGTGTCGGACGCGGCGCACGGCCGCCAGCCGGCTGCTGCACGGCATCGTGTGGCGCGAGCAGCTGCTGCGCCGCCAGCCCGCCGACGTGCGCCTCATGTTCGCCGACGACTGCGTCGACGGCGTGCGGCCGCCCGTCTGGCACTGGTCCGAGCCGGCCGACGGCTCGCCAGACGAGGCGACGCTGCTGGCGCACGTGCGCTGCGCCATGTGCGGCCGGGTCGGCTTCCGGTCGCGCGCCGACGTCGCCCAGCACCTGTGGACGCAGCACCCGGGCGTGCGCGAGCGCAAGCCAGCCCAGCTCATCAGCTCCAAGATCTTCTTCGGGCACGCTCACTGCGCGCTCTGCTTCTTCGTCGCGCCCTTCGTACCGAAGTCGCACCTGGAGCTGACGCAGCACGTGGACAGCGCGCACGTGCTGTGTCAGGCGGCCGCCGAGGAGGCTCCGCACACGTGCGAGCTCTGCCTGGCCGAGTTCGCCACGTCGGCCGAGCACGACCGCCACCTGGCCGCGGTGCACACGCACCACGTGCCGCAAGTGTACACGTGCTGCATGTGCCTCGGTCGTCTGAAGGGCGTGCAGCAGTACATTAGGCACCTGCAGGTGCACTATGCAGAGTACAAGTACGCGTGCACCATGTGCCCGAACTTCAGGCAAGTGGATGTACCCTGCAAATGGCCTGGCTGTATTGTGTAATATCTCTGAGCGTGCTGGACACGATAAGACGGAGTATCCGTCTTATCGTGTCATGATAACGGATATCCGTGTTGAGTTTTTTGTCATACTCATGTGTTGGGTCAGAAATACTCTTCAGGGTAGAGGCGTTCTTGTGTACGACTTCACATTTCTTTATATGTGCACATTAAGGCCCTTATATTGCGAAGTTTCAACTTCGTAAGGGGCTGCCTCTCAGATTGTGTCAATGTGGCTAAATATTCAAGGTGAAGTTTTCTGGCGATTGAAGAGCGTCGAAGGACACCGCGTCGCGTCCAAAGTAGGCAAAAAGTTGTGGATTTCAATTAATTTCTGGCATACTCATCATACTGCAAGCACTTAGCTGTAATTTATGTCCACCTGCATGCATCGCAGGCTCTCCCATCTCCTCCTAGTCCACTGGTGCCATTTTGTCGATATTCTTGTCGAATTAGTGGTGCTAGCCTTCACACGGTCATTGCGCCCGAACTCTACGCATGTGGTGCCATCTACTGACAGTAATACCAACTTACTACTGAAGCTCACTTTAGCGTCCAGTTGTTGCTGTCATACTCAAACTGCCATGTAAAATACCCATATCGATTGTCGACTTGTAATCAAGTATCGAATCGGTGTTATAGCTTTCTTTCCACCTCTTCCAACTCACCTCAACCCCAATTGAACTCCCATGTTATTTTTTACTGATGCAGAATACCATTTGATCCGTAGCCCATGATCGGTGCTCCCGAGGCATGCCAACTGTGTGCTTGTTGATGACATCCTGTGAGATCGGAACATACGCTGGAGGAGACTGGACGCTCCAATGTCAGAATAGGATCATCGCCGGCTCACCATCGCAGCGTGGTAACTGTCCATAGCATGCTGCACTCTGGGATGATTCGCCCTTCATTGGTGCCCGATAGCTGGCGACCGACCTCGACTGAGCCCATGGCAACGCCATTGATTATGAGTAGGTGCTAGCGACGGTCGCCGACTGGCCGGTGGTCCGCCACACTGACCGCCTGTTACCGTCTCTCCGTCCGTGCAGGACCCGAGACCCCGAGACGATGCTGGAGCACACCGAGTCGCACGACCGGCGCTACCTGCTGTGCGACCTGTGTCCGCTGCGCTCGCGCACGCTGCGCACCATCATGGACCACGTGCGCACGCACCTCAACATGCCGATGCACGTGTGCGCCACGTGCGGGTACCGCGCGTACACGAGCAGCCGCTACCACAACCACCTGGACTCGCACGGCGGCCGCCGCCACCGCTGCAACCTGTGCGGCCAGGAGTTCTCCAGTCTGGTGAGTTCGCCGCCCGTATGGAACTTATTTCCGCCGCTATAACGTGTTGCCACCGCTGCAGCCTGTGCAGCCAGTTATCCAGCCTGGTGAGTCATCTATGTCGATAAAGTACCTAACTTAACCTCGGCGTGTGTGCAGATGTTTTTTAACGTCGAAATTACCTGCATGACCCGGCGGTCTTATCACTTCTACGCGGGAAGGTCATGGTGAAAAAGCTGAGAACTTTTTACTTAACACCTGTATCGCAGACAGCCAATTCGCGTCTGGTCTGGTTGAGGCGCCCTAAAGCCAAGACAGACAGTTAATTGATTCGGGATCGTGTTCATGGCTTCCAGGAACGTTCAGGCTGAGTGAAAGGGGAGAGCTATGACGGTGTGTTATTGCCGTTGCCTGTCCATCGGTTTAGTTGCTTGTGCTGAACCACCACCCATTGACAATCAATTAAATATGGGCCTGACACAATGCATCCAAATGTCTGTGTTCTTGAGCACCATTGTCCTGAAAATGTTCCGCCATGTGCGGAGCATGAGCAAGGTATCTTGGAAGAGTTATTTAGGTGAAAAAACACGGGATAGGTACTCGAGATAAAATATCAGGCATATACTTCTGTGTACTAGACTTCCATCACCTTCCTTTTAGTTACGTGCTACCGTAATCATGACTGTCCACACTTTCTTTGTGGGAAGATGATGAAATTCAGAAAAGGGTGAAATAGTGTGCACATTGAACGTGAATTTCCAGCTCCTTTGCACTGTCAAACATTAGGTAAGGGACGAAAGACACGCGCCATTCTGGGTAATGTGCCTTGTGTCAGAGCGATTGGAGCGTGTGCTGATGTATCGAGTGGTGACGACATACCGTGCCGCCGACAGCGGAAGAAGTCGGCGCACAAGATCCTCGCCCACCGTCGGCCGGCCTGCTTCACGTGCAGTCGGTGCGGCCGGCTCTTCACCAGCACCTGGCGACTGCAGCGACACCTGTTCCTCCACACCGGCTTCAAGCCGTTCGTGTGCGCCGGCTGCGGCAAGCGGCTCTCCACGCGCCAGTCGCTGCGCAGCCACGACCGCATCTGCGGCGGCCGTGCCTGAGGCGTGAACTTCCTCAGACGTGCTGGTGTGGTGGGCGGCCTCAGACGTGCTGGTGTGGTGGGCGTCCTCAGACCTGCTGGTGTGGTGGGCGTCCTCAGGCCTGCTGGTGTGGTGGGCGGCCTCACACGTGCTGGTGTGGTGGGCGGCCTCAGGCGTGCTGGTGTGGTGGGCGGCCTCAGACGTGCTGGTGTGGTGGGCGGCCTCAGGCCTGCTGGTGTGGTGGGCGGCCTCAGGCCTGCTGGTGTGGTGGGCGGCCTCAGGCCTGCTGGTGTGGTGGGCGGCCTCAGGCCTGCTGGTGTGGTGGGCGGCCTCAGGCGTGCTGGTGTGGTGGGCGGCCTCAGGCCTGCTGGTGTGGTGGGCGGCCTCAGGCCTGCTGGTGTGGTGGGCGGCCTCAGGCGTGCTGGTGTGGTGGGCGGCCTCAGGCCTGCTGGTGTGGTGGGCGGCCTCAGACGTGCTGGTGTGGTGGGCGGCCTCAGACGTGCTGGTGTGGTGGGCGGCCTCAGGCGTGCTGGTGTGGTGGGCGGCCTCACGTGGTGTGGTGGGCGGCCTCAGGCCTGCTGGTGTGGTGGGCGGCCTCAGGCCTGCTGGTGTGGTGGGCGGCCTCAGGCCTGCTGGTGTGGTGGGCGGCCTCAGGCCTGCTGGTGTGGTGGGCGGCCTCACACGTGCTGGTGTGGTGGGCGGCCTCAGGCCTGCTGGTGTGGTGGGCGGCCTCAGACGTGCTGGTGTGGTGGGCGGCCTCACGTGCTGGTGTGGTGGGCGGCCTCACACGTGCTGGTGTGGTGGGCGGCCTCAGGCCTGCTGGTGTGGTGGGCGGCCTCACGCGTGCTGGTGTGGTGGGCGGCCCCACGCCTGCTGGTGTGGTGGGCGGCCTCGACGTGCTGGTGTGGTGGGCGGCCTCAGGCGTGCTGGTGTGGTGGGCGGCCTCAGGCCTGCTGGTGTGGTGGGCGGCCTCATGGTGGGCACGTGCTGGTGTGGTGGGCGGCCTCAACTGCTGGTGTGGTGGGCGGCCTCAGGCCTGCTGGTGTGGTGGGCGGCCTCACGTGCTGGTGTGGTGGGCGGCCTCAGGCCTGCTGGTGTGGTGGGCGGCCTCACGTGCTGGTGTGGTGGGCGGCCTCAGACCTGCTGGTGTGGTGGGCGGCCTCAGGCCTGCTGGTGTGGTGGGCGGCCTCAGGCCTGCTGGTGTGGTGGGCGGCCTCAGGCCTGCTGGTGTGGTGGGCGGCCTCAGGCGTGCTGGTGTGGTGGGCGGCCTCACGTGCTGGTGTGGTGGGCGGCCTCAGGCTGCTGGTGTGGTGGGCGGCCTCAGACGTGCTGGTGTGGTGGGCGGCCTCAGTCTGTGTGGTGGGCGGCCTGCTGGTGTGGTGGGCGGCCTCAGGCCTGCTGGTGTGGTGGGCGGCCTCAGGCCTGCTGGTGTGGTGGGCGGCCTCAGGCCTGCTGGTGTGGTGGGCGGCCTCAGGCCTGCTGGTGTGGTGGGCGGCCTCAGGCCTGCTGGTGTGGTGGGCGGCCTCAGGCCTGCTGGTGTGGTGGGCGGCCTCAGGCCTGCTGGTGTGGTGGGCGGCCTCAGGCCTGCTGGTGTGGTGGGCGGCCTCAGGCCTGCTGGTGTGGTGGGCGGCCTCAGGCGTGCTGGTGTGGTGGGCGGCCTCACGTGCTGGTGTGGTGGGCGGCCTCAGGCCTGCTGGTGTGGTGGGCGGCCTCACGTGCTGGTGTGGTGGGCGGCCTCAGGCCTGCTGGTGTGGTGGGCGGCCTCAGGCCTGCTGGTGTGGTGGGCGGCCTCAGGCCTGCTGGTGTGGTGGGCGGCCTCAGGCCTGCTGGTGTGGTGGGCGGCCTCAGGCCTGCTGGTGTGGTGGGCGGCCTCAGTGCTGGTGTGGTGGGCGGCCTCAGGCCTGCTGGTGTGGTGGGCGGCCTCACACGTGCTGGTGTGGTGGGCGGCCTCAGACGTGCTGGTGTGGTGGGCGGCCTCAGGCCTGCTGGTGTGGTGGGCGGCCTCAGGCCTGCTGGTGTGGTGGGCGGCCTCAGCCTGCTGGTGTGGTGGGCGGCCTCAGACGTGCTGGTGTGGTGGGCGGCCTCAGGCCTGCTGGTGTGGTGGGCGGCCTCAGGCCGTGCTGGTGTGGTGGGCGGCCTCAGGTGCTGGTGTGGTGGGCGGCCTCAGGCCTGTCTGGTGTGGTGGGCGGCCTC
Organism: Imbricaverruca yamaguchii; assembly: GCA_034440575.1. Taxonomy (NCBI): domain Eukaryota; kingdom Metazoa; phylum Arthropoda; class Thecostraca; family Neoverrucidae; genus Imbricaverruca; species Imbricaverruca yamaguchii. The sequence continues at coordinate 671,708 of JAOTOL010001361.1, read as the reverse complement.
AGGCCTGCTGGTGTGGTGGGCGGCCTCAGGCCTGCTGGTGTGGTGGGCGGCCTCACGCGTGCTGGTGTGGTGGGCGGCCTCAGGCGTGCTGGTGTGGTGGGCGGCCTCAGGCCTGCTGGTGTGGTGGGCGGCCTCAGGCCTGCTGGTGTGGTGGGCGGCCTCACGTGCTGGTGTGGTGGGCGGCCTCAGGCCTGCTGGTGTGGTGGGCGGCCTCACACGTGCTGGTGTGGTGGGCGGCCTCAGGCCTGCTGGTGTGGTGGGCTGCCTGAGGTCTGCTGGTGTGGTTGGCCGCCGTCATGCCACTGGTGGCGAATGGCAATTTGCGCCACCGACTGGCCACCTCAGCTACTGTGACGGTGGTGTGTCCAAATTCGTGATTTAGGAGTCGATGCAAGTATGTAAATTGAAATTGCAACTGTAAATGGCTTCCAAATCAGGCAATTACAGTCATAAGATTGTGTTTTGAGCCTATTTCGCGTAATTGACTCAATTGTATGCGGTGTAATTTCCATCGCCCCACACAAATTCCCCCGGAAAGTTTTTGTGTGCACATCCCGACATCTAACGCGGCGAATTTGGACACACTGACGAGACTGCTGAATGCCCATCGACTGTGACGTCACTAGCAGACAGTGCCGGGTGCCGAGCTGTCGGTGACGTCGACTGTGATGTCACCAGCAGACAGTGCCGGGTGCCGAGCTATCGGTGACGTCGACTGTGACGTCACCAGCAGACAGTGCCGGGTGCCGAGCTGTCGGTGACCTCGACTGTGACGTCACCAGCAGACAGTGCCGGGTGCCGAGATATCGGTGACGTCGGCTGTGGCTAGCGAGCAGCACTGGAGTTTCGATGCCGAGCTGTCGGTGACGTCGACTGTGACGTCACTAGCGAGCAGTACTGGAGTTTCGATGTCGAGCTGTCGGTGACGTCGACTGTGACGTCATTAGCGGTCAGCGCCTGATGCCGGGGTTTCGATGTCGAGCTGTCGGTGACGTCGACTCGGCGTCACTGCGCCAGGCAGCAGGGCACGAGCCGAGTGGCGGCTCGCGTCGCCACACCGATCTGCGCAGCGAACGCAATCTGCTCAGATAGAGGTCGCCAGCGGCTTGTACACGCCGAGTACGCTTACCTGGTGTGCATACTGTGATGTGCGTTCTGGCATTCTGTGAAATATTGACGTGAACGGCTGATGCGTATTTCACACCCTTCGTGCCCGGTTAGTGTCAACGCTCACGATTCGGACCCGAGTAGTCATGGCAGAAGGCCGGTTAGTGTCCAAACGCCCACAATCCAGATCAGAGCAGGCATACCAGAAGACTGGTTAGAGATCTTTCCTTGTGAAGGAAATCTTGCTTTCCAGGGTCTGACTGAGAGTGAGGGCGCAAGCATATGCGCAGCCAGGGGCTCCGTACTACCCAAATGTACACTAAACTAAATAGGAATTTTGCGATTTTCGAAACGTAAAACCCTACATTTTCGAAGGCCTTCGCCCTCTGGAAGCTGTATCTATTTTACCCTCAATGTTCCATCCTTCACTCTCCATTTACCCTCCATGTCCTGACGAGGTAATACAGAATTCAAATTGCACTCCGAACATTCGACACAAAACAGAAGCTTGCACATCAGATGACGCAACAATATCAAATGCCTGTATGTGATATTGTGTTATTTCATCCTGAAATACTACGAACCGGAGTGATGACACCGCCTTTAGAACTTCATTTCGCCTCAGGAGCTGAATACGCTGTTTTTCCATTATGCCAGGAGGGATGCACTCGAGCATGCCATATGACGTCATCCACAGCAGAGATGCGTTTTTATTGAACCTTTCATTGTCCGCGTCTGAGTGCATGACCATTGAAGGGCACATCGTCAGCACTGGTGCGGTCGTGGTAGCGAACGGCAACGGCATAGCCCGCTGTATCCGCGTATCGTCATGGCATCGCTCGGCTAATCGTGTGACGTCACTCGTCGATCGAAGTAACTCGGGCGTGACGTCATCCCGCTCGTGCACTATCGTGGCCGTCGGAGGCCGCCGGCGGCGGTGCCAGTGTCATATGACACAGAGGTGGTGCAGGTCGGAGGTGGGTTGTGCGGTGACAGAGTCAGGACGGCACCTTCGACGGGTACTGTGTAGTTCACCTCTCCACACATCTCACCAGCGGTGGGCCGTCTGGAGGACATCTACAGGTACTGTGTAGTTCACCTCCACACATCTCACCAGAGGTGGGCCGTCTGGAGGACACCTTCGACAGGTACTGTGTAGTTCACCTCTCCACACATCTCACCAGAGGTGGGCCGTCTGGAGGACACCTTCGACAGGAACTGTGTAGTTCACCTCTCCACACATCTCACCAGAGGTGGGCCGTCTGGAGGACATCTACAGGTACTGTGTAGTTCACCTCTCCACACATCTCACCAGAGGTGGACCGTCTGGAGGACACCTTCGACAGGTACTGTGTAGTTCACCTCTCCACACATCTCACCAGAGGTGGACCGTCTGGAGGACACCTTCGACAGGTACTGTGTAGTTCACCTCCACACATCTCACCAGAGGTGGGCCGTCTGGAGGACACCTTCGACAGGTACTGTGTAGTTCACCTCTCCACACATCTCACCAGAGGTGGGCCGTCTGGAGGACATCTACAGGTACTGTGTAGTTCACCTCTCCACACATCTCACCAGAGGTGGACCGTCTGTAGGACATCTACAGGTACTGTGTAGTTCACCTCTCCACACATCTCACCTGTCAGGTGGGCCGTCTGGAGGACACCTTCGACAGGTACTGTGTAGTTCACCTCTCCACACATCTCAACAGAGGTGGGCCGTCTGGAGGACACCTTCGACAGGTACTGTGTAGTTCACCTCTCCACACATCTCACCAGAGGTGGACCGTCTGGAGGACATCTACAGGTACTGTGTAGTTCACCTCTCCACACATCTCACCAGAGGTGGACCGTCTGGAGGACATCTACAGGTACTGTGTAGTTCAGCTCTCCACACATCTCACCAGAGGTGGGCCGTCTGGAGGACACCTTCGACAGGTACTGTGTAGTTCACCTCTCCACACATCTCACCAGAGGTGGGCCGTCTGGAGGACATCTACAGGTACTGTGAAGTTCACCTCTCTACACATCCAACCGGAGGTGGGCCATCTGGAGGACATCTACAGGTACTGTGAAGTTCACCTCTCCACACATCTCACCAGAGGTGGGCCGTCTGGAGGACATCTACAGGTACTGTGAAGTTCACCTCTCCACACATCTCACCAGCGGTGGGCCGTCTGGAGGACATCTACAGGTACTGTGTAGTTCAGCTCTCCACACATCCAACCGGAGGTGGGCCGTCTGGAGGACATCTACAGGTACTGTGTAGTTCACCTCCCCACACATCTCACCAGTCAGAAGTGGGCCGTCTGGAGAATCGAGTACTCTTGCAACAAGACCAGGGTGCCCTTACAACTGCTGGGCGCTGATCACTTCAGGGGTGCTCCAAGAGCTGCTGGGTACTCCTGTATGAAAACTACAGCGGTGCCCATGCAACGCCTGGGGCGGCCCTCTGCAGACCACAAGGGTGTGCTGACAACTGCTGAGGTGCCTCTCAAAATCGCACTGTAGAGCTCCTTGAGCACCGTGGAAAGTAGCTCATGAAATGCAGGGCGTGGGGGAAACCCTACGTGGTTCCACCACTTCCCCTAGCTGCGGCACCGTATATAAATATGGCTAAATGATCATAGCAGTCTATGCGGCCTAACACCTCTCCCCATCCACCGCTGTATATACATATATACATGATGTCTAAATCGGAAGTCGTCTATAACGCCATCATTCTACGGCACCATCTACTATTCCTCTGTCCCCACCACTAACTCGCCCCGTTATTACATCACTACCACCACCACACCCGTCCCTACCACTAGCTCCCCATCACTAGCTCCCCATCACTAACTCCCCGTCACTTGCTCCCCACCACTAGCTCCCCACCACAACTAGCTCCCCACCACTAGCTCCCCACCACTAACTTCCCATCACTAACTACTCATCACTAACTCCCCGTCACTAGTTCCCCATCACTAACTCCCCGTCACTAGCTCCCCGTCACTAATTCCCCACCGCAAACTCCCCACCACTAGCTCACCACAACTAGCTCCCCATTACTAACTCCCCACCATGAGCTCCCCATCACTAGCTCTCCACCACTAGCTCCCCATCCCTATGCTTATTACATGCTCTTTATCATTAGCGGCAGTAAAAAGTGGCCCAACTTCAATTGTGTACACTCATATGGTAAAAATCACGAAAAAGAAGTAACATGAAGTCAGTAATCTAGGCATTATTTATAAGTTCGAGATAGCTCAGATGTTCGTCTTAGTGAAGGAAGAGCATCAATGCATGGTCTGAGTTTGGTGTTAATATCCTGTAACTACTCCGAATAGCGGCATATTGGAGAATTCGAAGCTTGTACTTCCTGGCCCGTTCCAAGTAACTGACGTTTGATAATCTTGGCTCAACTCTTGTATGAAATGTGCAAAAAAGACACGTATGACTCCATCGTTTTTCGTTGTCTACACATTCGATCGCTATCCCTGAAGAACCCTAGGGATGGTCCTCGCGGGCTTTTCCCCCTCGTCCTGGCGAGGGTTACGCTGTATTAAGCCACCAGCTTCACATCATTGCCCCTCATAATGTTGCTCTTGTCGCAAGCGACACTTCAACAATGTACCTGTTCCTCGATAACGGGTAAACCAACTCTTATTACGTGGAAATATCATGCAATTGACATTGTGCCATAATTATCTTTTGCGAGGAAATCGACAAGTTGCTCGATGGAAGTATTTAATGCAGTCCATTCTTAAAAGATTAACTGTTATTTTGGTTTTATGTCATCTATCATGTCTTTTTGGACCAGTTAAGCTTAAAAGAATGTCGGCGCAAATGTACGTATGCTGATGTGAACGTAAGCGAACAAGTACGTATGACAGATGTACGTAAGCTCAGATATTCGAAAGCGCAAAAGTACGTATGGAAAATGTGCTGATGAAGGATATATACAAGAGGAAACGTGCGTGTGACAAAGATACGTAAAAGAATGCACATAAGCGCAAATGTACTTATGGCATATGTACTTAACCAAATGTACGTAAACACAATGGTACGCATGCATAAAGGTACGTATATTTGGGCTTAGGTATGTTTGCACCTACTTACATTTGCGCATGCGTGCTTTTGACATGCATTTGCGCTTATGTGCATTTGCGCTTATGTGCATTTGCGCTTATGTGCATTTGCGATTGTGGATATTTACGCATTCGTACATTTTTAATACGTACATTTGTGCTTGCGTGCATTAGCCATGCGTACATCTGCGCTTACGTACATTTACTTTCGTACACCTGCTATACGTACATTTGTCCTTACGTACATTTGCTTACGTACATCTCCCTTACGTGCATTTGCGATTACGTACGTGTGTGCTATGATCGCTCAGCAGACATAGCGACACCTGGAGCCGGCGTCCAGCTGCGACAGATTCGGCAAGCGTCCAGAAGTGGTGTCATAGCACCGGGGAAACCTTGGTGGCGACCGGCCGGTCAAATTTGCACCTCTTCCATCTACATATTTATCAACGGATTCAAAGACTTACTGTTCCATGCACTATCCCGGTTAATTTGCAAAGGTCACAAAATACATTACTTTATCCGTGGCCGGCCTTTTTGATGTCTCGGAAAGACGGGAGTGATGGGAGTCCCCCTCCTATCTAGTGTACCAGGTCCATGCAAGCTTGATGAAGAGCATTATGGAGTAGATTGTAATTACTCTTTCAATTAGTTTGCTCATCCTTGCTGCCATTCTCCCATCCAGATAAACGCCCGGACCACGTGAATATCCTGAGCCATGATGTCAGCTGATATCTTGGCACTTATGAACACTTGCTATAGTGCCAGCCGTCGGTTTTTGTGAGGTCATCATCATTGTTCGGAGTGTTTGTGCTGTGAATCTTCCGATAACGGTTCCGAGAAAAATGCTATCGCCTCGCTTCCGGGACTGTGCGAAAGACGCCAAACGGCTGCGTGGGCGCGTCATTGGTGTAGTTTTGTGTTGTTCTCTGCCGGCACTGAACAATGATGTGTTTCATAGGTTACCCACGGACGTTAACCCCGTCTCTTCCGTCAAATCATCACACCCCGTCCCGGGTTGGGGGTCGATAGAGACCCCCCTCTAATCTTCAAACTAAGCGTCGCACGAAAGCGAAATAGGTATCGTCGGAAATCGCTCGACGAATAGGGCCAGACACCACCCGAAAAAAAATCCACAAAAGTGACGTCACTAGGGGCTCTAGAGTTTCACGACCTACATCATGTTTGTGGCTCTGGGGGTTCATTTTGGGGGAGATTTGTAGAAACAAAAAATATTTGGAATCAGAAAAGGAAAGCGAAATCGACCAGTGCAGAACATTTTTGGCCACCCAAAAATCAAAATATTTTGTTTTTCATTTAAAAAAGAAGAGTTTTCAAGTTTTCTTTGATACCCCTCTTCGAATGGATAGAGCGGACCGAAAAATGTTGTTCGAAGTCAACTTCCCCAACAAAAATTATTACTTTAGCCAGAATCTTCTACTTGAACTCTAAAGGGCAAATATGCAAAACTAATAAGTAATCGAAAACAGAAAAAAAAATATATTCTGGTGCATTTTGTCGCATCCCTAAAGATAAACAGACTGAAGGTTTCATTGAAATATCTTATTCCATTAAAGCGTGACGAGTGATCGAACTTTTTGGAGGTGACCTCACTTGACCTTCACTAACTCGTTTACCGTAGACGACCTGACTTCAACATTTTAACACAACATGCCAAATGGATGTGGGAAAAGGTACGGCAAATTTCGGCGCGCTGCCCGCGCGCGGGAAACCTTGAGGGGGTTTCCCGTCAACAACCCCCCCCCGGTACGGCGTGGGTTAAGCGGCATATGTAAGAGTAATGTGGACATCGGGGATCTCCGGCTAAATAAAGAAAGCAGGTAGTTGTCTGATACCATTTAAGAACTTTTAAGCATGCGTCCTCGACAAGTGCGCCCAGATGCTAGCTAGTGCCTGCGCACAGAATACAGTTCCGTGTTGACATCTTGTCTTTTTAAAATATGACGCGAATTGCATGTATTAAGCTGGCATACCTCAGATTTAAATTGCATATTTAGCTGGTATACCTCAAATTTTCAATTGCCACTTACACTGATATATTGCACATATCGTTGCCTTGCGAATAGTCCTTTGGAATGTTGTTGCACACGCCACAGGTGGCGGTGCCCGCGGGTAGCCGCCGACCGACCGCCATTGGTGTTGGTCGGGCCAGGAACCATTCCCCGGTCCCAACCCAGAAGTTATAAGCGGATTTTCATATTTGGAATGATAATGATGATGGCAATGCGCCTGGCATGATTCCCGGCACCATTAGATTCGAGGCCGACAAGCTTCCTCGATATTGTTTAAGAACGTCACGCTCATGGGCGTTGAATGAAAAATACATCCACAGCCGCTAATTTCCCCATAAACAATTTTGGCCGGACATAGCCGATGTTGCTTTACATTGTTCAAAGCTGGACTCTTTCTGGTTTTTTTATCGCGACGCCTCTCGGCAGCTCTATAGGTCCATTGGGTAGCAAATGTAGGCCCTTAACGCTGTTTCGCGCCATGCCAGAACCCCAATAATGTCAGAAAGCTTCATGTCAAAACGTGAGATATGGCAGGGTTAAATATCTATGGAAATGGTCGAGAATCACATCAGAATTCAGCTGATTGTATGCCGGTTTATGTCAGACCATTGGAAATTATTTCGCTAATATACGACATTTGATACACAATTCGAATGAATACAATGTGACAATTGTACACAAATACTGGAATTGAAAGCAAAAATGATGGGACTATGGAAGGTGCCCAAGGAAGCTAGCATGGCTATGATTATATGGTTATGGAAGCTATTCAAGATGACACAAAAACGTGGCACGTTCGATTTTCGTTTCTTTAAGAATATTGGAGATTGTCAGCACATGGCACAGAGCTGTATGACGTAATTTGATTACAAGAAGTTGAGTGATCATTTGCTTTCATTTCACTTTGAGGGCAAAGTGACAGGGTGAAATGATTTGATAATGAAACTTACTGCACCTCATAAGAAAGCTTGTTTACATCCTGCTCAATTTTGACCTTTGAAGATTACTTGCACCTCCTGTAGAAACCAGAATATGGCACTAATCATAGCAGGCCCACTCTGATGATGCTTCTTAACAACCCTATCACAAGAGCGACGCCACCGGTATTATGTCCACTTGTGACGCCCGACAAAAGATTATGTCATGTCGGGTGCACTACATGATCGGGTTCTGTGCACAGCTTTATGCTTCTCGCGCTCTACTTCGTGGTATTCCACGTATTCTCATCTATGAAGATGAGTGTCTCCACTCCATCCACGTGTGCTTGCCATTTCTTTATGTTTTGAATGGTTAAATTAGCATGGCTTCCTCGTACTAGTCTGCCTCGCGCTTGTTTGGCCCCATCTATAACTGTTTTTATTTTATTCAATAGTTTGTCTTGGGGTAGGTCTTGTCGAATGATTTGCTCGCAGGTGGACCGAGATGTGTGTTGCCAACATCTGTTCAGTGAAAAGTGATTTCGAAGCGATATAAGGTTGATAACTAACGATAGTTGGGACGTAAAAGCATTGGTTAGCGAATTTCATTTCAGTGTCACATATATAGGAAACCATGCATTCGGAAGGCAGCTTGAGGCTGTTGAAGCCCATTTTTATCAATGAGGATTGTCTATGTAAATGTTATGGTGCGGTTTCAGCTTGCTTGACAATGACCTGCAGACGATAACTGTATGTCACGTGATCTGCTATCTGGCCCCGCTCTGTTGGTACTCCAAACTGTCTGTCGCTCTAGTTATCGGAGTGCACCGAACTTGCACTGAGGCGCGCCAAATTGCGCACGTGCACCGCAGAGTGGCGGGAGCTTGGTGTGACCGGCAAGGAATTCCCGCCAGCGTGATTCGGAGCTGATTCTGCTTTGCTACTGCGTGCAATCGGCAGATGCAGTGCTCTACCGGAGTTTTGTTCTGAAAACGTCGGCCGCATAGGTGAAGGTTTGTGAACATTATTGGGAGGGCACAATACATGAAGGCAGTGGACGGGCCCAAATGGATTGGAGGCGTACCACATAGGGTTCCATGCTAAACGTTGAAAATGTTTGGGATGCAGGGGGCAGGTGCCCTCCCAAAAGCATACAAAGTCATGGGTGCAGTCACTGTTTTGAAATTTGAGCGGGGAACCAACCAGGGGCACAATATCGCTATCGGGCTATCCCTGGATACCAAATTTGGGCGGTTGGGGAGACAACGAAGAAACGCGAGGGAACCTAAGAAATGAGTTCGACTTTTGACCACAAAGATGAAGTCAACTGCTCAACTTCCCGACACCGCACAACAAGCTACGTCGAGTGACGCCCAATTGATGGAAATTGAAGCGACAGCAGCCGAGCGCGGGACCATCGAATAACTCCAGCCAATATTACCTTGAGTTATGACCTTGACATATCCCGGTTTTAAATGTTACTAGATGTTCACCTCGGGCTATTGCTTGAGACGAGATGCGGGTAGGTTCGGCCGACGAAAAATGCGTGGCAACCGAATAAATAAGTTTGACCTTTGATCTCTGAAATTAGTTCGATTTGTTAACATTCTGATACCGCCCAGCAAGCCACGTGAAATTTACTTTGGTGTCTCACTTGACGAAAATTGAAGCTATGGTGACGAAACGCATGAACTTCGAAATATTAAAGCAACCTTTGGCATTCAGCTTTGATCACGACATGTCCGGTTTGAAATGCTACTCGAGGATTAGCCACGGGCAATCGCTTGATAGTGGATCTGGGTCATCGGCCTGTACTTCGACCGTCGAAATTATTTCGAATTCCCAATTTTCTGATGCCGCAGCTAAGTCAAATAGCACTCATTTCTGCACAATGAAGCTATGGCAACGAAACGCGAGACCATCGAAGGATTCAATTTACTCCTTCACATTGAGGTTTCACTTGACATTTTCCGGTTTGAAATCTTACTCGACGGTTCACTACGTACTGGCGCTTGACACTAGATTTTGCCAAGTTTGGCAGAAAACGAGAAAAAAATGCGAGGTCACCTAAAAGGGGGAGCCGACCCACCATACCACCAGCTGTCGGCTGGTGGTTGGTCAGCAGCGTGTGGGACAGCATCGCAGCTGTCGGCTGGTGGTGGTCCGCAGTATGTGGGACGGGACCGCAGCTGTCGGCAGTGTGTAGGACAGGACCACAGCTGTCGGCTGGTGGTGGTCCGCAGTGTGTGGGACAGTACCGCAGCTGTCGGCTGGTGGTGGGCCCGCAGTTTGTAGGACAGTACCGCAGCTGTCGGCTGGTGGTGGTCCGCAGTGTGTGGGACTGGACTGCAGCTGTCGGCTGGTGGTGGGTCGGTGATGTGTGGGACAGGACCGCAGCTGTCGGCTGGTGGTGGTCCGCAGTGTGTGGGACTGGACTGCAGCTGTCGGCTGGTGGTGGGTCCGCAGTGTGTGGGACAGTACCGCAGCTGTCGGCTGGTGGTGGGCCCGCAGTTTGTAGGACAGTACCGCAGCTGTCGGCTGGTGGTGGGTCGGCAGTGTGTGGGACAGGACTGCAGCTGTCGGCTGGTGGTGGTCCGCAGTATGTGGGACGGGACCGCAGCTGTCGGCAGTGTGTGGGACAGTACCGCAGCTGTCGGCTGGTGGTGGGTTCGCAGTGTGTGGGACTGGACTGCAGCTGTCGGCTGGTGGTGGGTCGGCAGCGAGTTAGACTGCACCACCCACAGCCCTGACGGACCACCTCGACGGCGCTGATAAGGCGGACGCGCACGTCGATAGTGCACGGCGCGAGTCACCTTGCTGGGGCGCCGTATTGGCAGCCGCGGCACAAACGACGCAGGCCGCGTCAGCGTCGATCCAAGACGACTGTCACCTGACGCTAGCTGAGCAGCTGCCGCTGGTGCCGGCCCTCCCCGGGATACCGGGAGCAAGCCGGTGGTGCGCGACTCCTGGTCGGACGTAAAGATATAAAGACATAAAGGATTGGTACAACTATGAGCCACAAGAGCCCTTCTTGGTTGCACTCTGTACACTGAACCAGGTGCCCACCAAATCTGTCAATCAGCCCTCCCTGTAATACTGAAAAGCAAGCCCTCTATTCTTATAATGATTGTCTATGCTGTTTTTAAAGATGTTCAATGTGCTGCTACTGACAATGTTTGCTGGCAGCTGGTCCGAGTGTTCTACTACCCTGTTGGTGAAGAAAGTCCGCCTTAACCTTGTTCTGCTGTGGTTAACTTTAATTTTGAATTTATGACCTCTAATTGCATCATTTCTGTTCAATTCAAACATTTCCACAAGACATCCCCTCTCCAGACCATGGACACATTTAAAGACCTCGATAAGATCTCCTCTCAGCCTTCTATATCTAAGTGAAAACATTCAATTTCTTCAATCTTTCTTCATATGCCAGGTTGCTTATACCATTAACCACTTTTGTAGCCCTCTTTTGTACTCTCTCTAAAAGCCAACAATCTTTTTCATAGCTAGAAGACCAAGCTTGGATGCAGTATTCCAAATGTGGCCTGATATATGCACAGTAAAGCTTCCTGATGACTTCCTCACTTCTGCATGATACATTCATATGTATTGCCTCGAGCATTCTCAGTGCCTTTTTCCTGGCTGCCTTGGTCTGTTCTGATGCCCCAATGTTGTGTTCAGAATAACACCTAAATCATTCTCCTGTTGAGTCAGTGATAGCACTTGGCCACCCATCAAGTATGGAGCCTTCATATGCTGCTTTCCTACATGCATGATTTTGCGAGATATGCTCATCTTGACCTGTTATTGCCCTAAAGACTTTCAAATCATCCGCAAATTTGAAAACTTTACTGCTTTACTGCACTTTCAATGTTATTTACAAATATAATGAACAGTATTGGCCCCAGTATTGACCCCTGGGAAACCCCACTAAGAACATTTTGCCATGATGACTTTGTACCATTTAGCATCACTCTTTGCTGTCTATCTGAAAGCCACAACTCTTTCCATTTTAGGATGCTACCTGCAATACCATGGGACTGAAGCTGTATCATTAACCGTTTATGGGGTACCTTGTCAAAGGCCTTACTAAAGTCAAGATATGCTACATCAACCCGATTTTCTTGATCAAATTGTTCTGTGGCGAAATTCAAAAAGTCCAAGAGATTTGTGAGACACGATAGTCCTTTTCTAAACCCATGTTGAGTATCTTGAATCAATCTGCTACCTTCCAGATATTAACTATTGCAGACAACTATTATATCCTTGCCATGAAGTTGATGCCATAGCATGCCGTGAAGTTGCTGACGCCTGATTATCTTGAAGGGGTGCTTTGGGCTCAAGTGCACGGCCGTTGTCGCAGTGCACTGCAGTATCGCGGCTGATAGTGGAGCTCGTCGGCCGGTGATAAAACCGCTCGTTCGAAATGTTACAGAACAGTTACACGCACGACGGCCGCAGCCGGTCCAACAGCGCACCTACAATAGTTGCAATATTGCATAGCATGAGAGAATGTTACAACATACATCAATGCTTGTTTGTTAGTTATTTAGGCTTTAGGGCGCTTCGACCAGAATTAGCCATTCGCGCCCATACATCAATGCCACAGAGCAGAAATCAACATGAGGCGAAAATGATGAAATGAAAATGACACTGATGCGTAATCTGATCTGTTTTCCTTTGGAATATTTTAGCGATAGAGATGCCGAATGCAAAAGTTGGTTTGTTTCAATGATCTTTCGATGGAAAACTGGTATGATGAAGGGGGAAAAGCACAAATAGTCAAGGGTGTATAGTGAATGCAATGGCTAAACGTCGCTTGCAATGTGAAATATAATATCCTTCATATGTATGGAAATGAAATGAAGCACAATCTTGCATCGTACTTATCTCGCTAACGAGGAAATGAACCGGAGTGTCGCTATGGTTTCAGGCTTAATACGTGGGGGCGGGGATGGCCGAGTGGTTAAGGTGTCGGGCTCTGGGTACCAAAGGTCCCGGGTTCGACTCTAGCGCCACTCAGGACATTTCCCAATCCCGCGGCCCACCGGCGAAACAGTGTGGGCGGCGCCATTAGCCGTGAATGTGCATAAAGTGTGTCGTGAACCAACCAATAAACAAACAAACAAACAGGCTTAATACGTGGGCAAATGGGAATTGTGGGATTGGAAGGTGGTTGTTCATATTTGGATCCATATTTGGAGGAGGCTCACCTATCCGCATTATTTTCTTTAAAAAAGTCTCCGGATTTCCATCACTATTTTTTAAAAAAGGTTCCTTAGAGAATACATAATATTTAGTGACAAACTCCATTGCCCTGTGAAGGGGGCCTAATGTACAACCATCGTTTCTGGGTCACCCGATGTCAACCCTGACTCCCCATCCCGTTCGAATGTTTTTTCTTTGGTATCTTTTGATAAGTAACCTGACACTGCTGGAAGTAAACCTGCACAAATCAAGTAAAAGTGTAAAAGTTTCAATTTTAGACATTCCAGTTAATAGCACTCGGTCTTCAAAACTCCAACAGGCGTCTACGTACGCGCCCGCCTTTCACCTTCGGAGCATTCGCCACACTTCGTGCAATTGTCCTGTTTCTGCTATGTATACTGTATGCTTTGCTAATGTGTCTGTGTGCTTTGGTAGTGCTTTGCTAATTGACGCCACACGATATTCTTGTGTCATTGTGCGGAATGCTTCGTATGGGGCGATCGCTGAGGAGAATCGATCAATTCAATTCGATGATTGGTTATCTTATTCAACTTTTTTGGTGGTTCAGAACTATGGATACCTTCTGAGCTTTGAAGCATCTCATCTCTTTGGTTAAATATGCTCCCAGGTTTGCTGCCGAATCGAGGCCCTGGCTAGGGGTGGTTTTTGGAGCCGGTGCATTTTCCTCGTCCACGGATGCGCTTTAGGGTTCCAGCCAACTTTTGTGAAAGACCGACACATTTTGAGAATTTTGTTGTTTTATTTTGTCCATCGATTACATTTTTTTAGGTACTGGCATGTTTTCGAAGACGGCGACTTGTTTATTTAGTGTCTGCTTTTTTGTTAAGTTCTCAGGACCATGTCGTTTTTATTAGGGCTCAGTCGATTTTTGGGACCCATGTGGTCTCATGGCTCCCGTGCCCTTCGAGGCCTTCCGTTCTGTGCTTTTTTATAGCTCCCGGTGTCTTGATTTAGAGCCACAATGCATGTGTTCACGTGCCACCCCGCTTTTTGTGAGGATCGATATGCTTTAGAGGACCCGGCGCATTTTCGGCCTCACGTTGTGCGCTTAGGGCTCCTGCTGGGGTTGTTTAAGGCTTCTGACGCACATTTGTAGGACCCCAGCACGGTTATGGGGCTTCGGTGTGATTCCTCGGGGCCCAGACACGATTTTCCGAGCCCAGCTGCGTGGTTCCTGGGGACCCGACGCCAGTTTTCTGGACTCGACGGTCTTTTGGTGACTTCTTCGGAATTTTTTAATATCCGAGTCCTCGCCTGATTTTCTTGTCCTCGGCGTCATATTTTTGTGTCCCGTCACGATTTTTCGAGCTACGGTACGTTTTTTTTCGGTGTCATACGCGATTTTGAAGACATCTGGTGGTATGTTTTGGGCTCCGGAACGATGTACCTGGCTCGAACTACAGAATGTAGTATGTTAGCGAATCTCTCCTTATTTTGGAGGGCTCCATTTTAATTTTGGTCGATGACATTCTCGGGACGAAGCTCTGCTTATTTATGGCCATCGAATCCAATTTTTGTGAACCCCGAGTGGAACTTTTAATGTCCGGATCATAATTTTTAGTATTACCGATGATATGGGCCACAAGCGAGATATTTGGGTGGTTCGGCGTGAGTCCGTGGGGCACGTTGTACTTTGCTGGGTACCAGCGCGATCTTTATGGGCCCAGGCGCGAGGTCTTTGGTGCCCGCTGCATTTATTAGAGCCCCCTACGCGAATTCTGGATGCCCGACGGAAATTGATGTACCAAAACGATTTTTTTTTGGACCACAGCGGGATTATTAGGAGCCAATCCATTCCGGATGGCGAGGGGAATTTTCATCCTTGATAAGCCACTATGGCTACTCAACGAGCTTTTCTAGCAGACGACACCCTTCAGTCTAGAAAGGTCTTTCGAAGAACTTTCTTTCTGTGCCTTTTCTAAATATTGTATCGAAGTCTATTTTTGTAAGCCACCTGCGCGATCTTTTTGGCCTCGGTACGACTCTTCGGGCTCAGAGTGTAATCTTTTTTTGTTCGGTAAAAGAAGTGCAAACGCACTTCTTTTACTGGTTCCTACGCGGTTGGTTTTGGGGAGAGGTCTTGATACAATTTTTGTAGCCGCAGTGTTACCGTATAGGCATTACCCCTTGGGAAGTCAGCTGCGACTTGTGAGGCTTCGACTCGACTTTTTGGGCCCCAGCGCAATTTTCAAGGGCAGCGATGCGTTTTTTGGGGTCTAAGTGTGTTTTTTGGGTGGCATCGTGGTCAGTTGTTGGGATCCTTATCGCTAGTTTTAGTGCCCTCGACACGTTTTTGTGGTCCCAACACGTTTTGGCGGGCTTTTGGAATAACTGTTAGTACCCCAGATTGATTTTCCACCCCTGGACTGATTTTTGTTGTTGCCCCAGCTTCATTTTATGGGTGACCCCTATGGGACTTCTGGGGCATTGGTCGATTTGTCGAACTCCTAACGTGATTCTCAGGGGTCTGGGCTCGAGTTTTTGGTACCCCAGGCCCAGCGTGATTTTCAGTGCTTTTTGTTGGGCCCGCAGCGCAATTTTCAGGGATCCGCGTCAGAGTTTTTCCCGACCACAGCGAGATTTTCAGGGTCCCCAGCCTGATCCTTTGGTCCTCCACTGTGACCTTCAGGGGCCCAGTCCGTCTATTTTGTAGACTAACCGTGATTTTCGAGGATATGGCATGACGTTTGGCCCCCAGCATGATTTTCAGGGCCCCCGCTCCAACCTGTTGGCCCCCAGTGCCATTTTCATGGGCCCGGTGATACTTCTAGTGCCCCGGCGTGATTCCCAGGACTCCCGATCCGATCGTTTGAGGCCCCAGCGTGATTTTTGAAGGCCCCGGTGCGACTTTTCTGGGGTCTTGGCGCGATTTTTTTATTGCCCACTGCGATATTTTCAGTTTCTCGGTACCACTTTTTGGAGACTCCAGCGTCATTCCTCTGTCTTCAGAACGATTTGTGTGGCCCCATTGTGATGTTCGGAGGTCTTTGTGCAATTGTGGGGTCCCAGTCTCATTTTCAGAGACCTTTGCGCGACTTCCCTAGTTCTGCAGGAATGATATTGGAATCCCCACTTACGTTTTTTTAGACCGCCTAAAGGAACACAATTTTTACTAGGGCGTAGCTCCGTCGGTCAGCAATTCAATAGCATGAAGAACTGTGGTGTTCCTCTTACGATTAGTCCTCCAGGTCAGGCCAAATGGGGTCAACTTACGAGTTGTGCGCGACTGACTGGTCTATGCTGACGACTCTCAACTCTAACAGCATGTAGTTTTTTGGGAAGATGCGAAGTATAAATTGATTGGCACCTTGCGAGTACGCCGGTGCTATCGGAACTCACATCCAAAGTCAATGGTAAGCGCAGAGTGCATGAGGACAGGCAAGGTTTTACCAATGAGCGCGTTTTTGTAAACCGGGTCATACACCAGTTACCTGGCCGGATATCGAATGGAAATTTTGCCAACGTGTAGAAGACGTTGTGCTCTATACCATATTTTCTCGTTTGTTTTTGCTTGTCCAATTATGTTCGAAATTCTAACAAGAAAAAGTGGGTTTCAGCCATGACCTCACCTGGTGACTGGAACCCAGATCACTCTTTTTAGCAAATGTGCATCCGTTGCGGCGAGTTTCTTATATATATACCACGGAAACTGGAGTTGGTATATCTCTTTGAAGATTACCATCAATGCAACATTTCTGGGAATCGATGTCCTAATTTTGACCTCATCTGACCCCTAGATCTGGTGTCACCCGACAAAGTTGCTGCCCAAGAGATCCGCTCTTCAATTGTGAGAGGGGTGATGACCAATTTTGGTCCCAATTTCCTCAGTGGTTCGGCCATTATCTTGAAAAACATCACAGAGAGAGAGAGAGAGCAATATTCCCCCCCTCCGGCAGTTGTAGATTTAGCAGAGGAATTTCGTTTTGTATCAACCGATACAGTGAGATCAAAGTACCCCAACCTCCTGAAGCCTTAACTAGCAACTGAAATGAAGAGCAAATACATCCCATTTCTTATTTTGTAACCTAACAATGTGCTTGCTCCATCTGCAGGAAGGAAACAACCACCACCCGTGCACTGCTGCCACCTATCATCGGCCCCACAACCTCAGCTGCCATGGGTCGGCCACAGTCCGCGTGGGCCAAGTTTCGTCTGCTCATGTGGAAGAACTGGACATTGCAGAAACGGCACAAGGTCTGTACACAGGGACATGGATGCTTCGATACAAAACTGTTATACTAGCCTAGGTGATGTGTACGTCATCCATACTAGGTATGGTGCACACACATCAGCCATCAGCCAGTCACAATGGACATACAGTAGCGCGGATCCGCACTAGCAAGTACTCGCATTTGCATAAGTAAGAAATTACATTTATACGTCAGTCTGCACTGCCGTGCTTCCACATTGGTGTGAATTCACATCGACACAATTCCGCACTGGTGTGAATTCGCATCGACACAATTCCGCATTCGTGTGAATTCACATCGACACAATTTCGCACTGGTGTGAATTCGCATCGACACAATTCCGCATTCGTGTGAATTCACGTCGACACAATTTCGCACTGGTGTGAATTCGCATCGACACAATTCCGCATTCGTGTGAATTCACATCGACACAATTTCGCACTGGTGTGAATTCACATCGACACAATTCCGCATTCGTGTGAATTCACATCGACACAATTTCGCACTGGTGTGAATTCGCATCGACACAATTCCGCATTCGTGTGAATTCACATCGACACAATTTCGCACTGGTGTGAATTCGCATCGACACAATTCCGCATTCGTGTGAATTCACATCGACACAATTTCGCACTGGTGTGAATTCGCATCGACACAATTCCGCACTGGTGTGGATTCACATCGATACAATTCCTCATTGACCAGAGTCTACCTTAACACGAGCATGTGAACGGCTCGCAGTGGATTGTGGACATCTCACGCAGTGTTAAAATATTGGTTTTTCATTAGGTGTGAGATGTCGAAATAAGCATAAAATGATGTCGAAATTTGACATGAAATTAGTGTAATTTAAAATGTTTTTGATGTCTTTCAGACTAAAGTTTGAGTTCATGGTGTAGGTGATTATGACTGGACCTTTATCATTTGTTTTAAGATTCATAATTTAAGAAAGGATGCATTCGGGATAAGGAGAATAATAACTATGATGAACTGGTTGGTTGGTTATTTGGGCTTAGGGGCGCATCGACTGCTTCGGTCATACAGCGCCCATATGATGAACTGGTATTGTATCCCATATCACATAGGTCATCCCTTTACCCGAAATTGCATTGTAAAATGTTCGTATAACAACATTCCATACTGTTACAAAGGAGACATAAATACTTCATATCAATGAGCAGGATGCTGATACTTCTTGGAGAAGGATGTCGATTGAGTGTTCAGAAAGTGGTATATTCAGAAAGTGGAATAATTTATCACTGAGCAACTTTGATACGCCTGCATATTCTATTCAATGCAGGGCTTCATTACTTGTTGAATAAGGACTTCAGGAGTGCTGGATGATACCGGATTTCAGGATACTGGGTAGACTATCTGAAACAGAAGAGGCTCTGTGATACGGTTTCAGGAAATTTCCTGATCACAGGTCATTGGTGCACCCCAACTATGGCATATTTGAATTGTTGAAGGGGATCAGGATGTCTTCAGTTGAGTTCATGTTGGCTTCATAATCAGCAGCTAGTAAGCAAGGATGTCACAAAAGCCATAGACAGGGAGGTCGATTTAACTTTCATTAGGTGGCATTTTCCACCCATTTTCTTGAAAAATTTCACACTGATCTCACGTGGCAGGAATTTCCTGTAGACACTGCGGTTTTTAGCATTTAGGTCTTGAGTAGCTTGCGGTACCGTTTCCCACATGAGTGCGACAGGGGACATTAACCATCCGGCGCAGAGGTGTTATAGTAATCTACTGAATATGTTGCTTACATGGTAACCAATTTCCATGCATTCATTTTCAGTTCAGTGAACTTGCAGCAGGTCATGACTATTTATTTTTAATAATTCCACTCTGTTTACTCCATTTGACTAGGAAACTGCGCTAAACCGGTCGGCATCTATATTCGGGACCGCTATATAGGTACCGATGTGCATGTCGATAAATACTTAAGTGCATACCGATAGATACTGATGCGCATGCTGGTAGATCGCCGCATCTCGAAAGATTGTTCTAGTCGCGACGCGGGAGAACACCTCAGCGTGTTGCCGGCAGGTCCAGGCGGTGCTGGAGCTGTTGCTGCCTCTGCTGTTCACCTCGCTGCTGGTGCTGATCCGGTCGTTGGCCGCCGCCACAGATTACCCCGACCCCTCCTTCTACCAGCCGTACTCCGTAGATAAGCTGCCGTACAACCTCACGTGAGTACGGCGCGGAACCGCTCACCGCCCGATCAGGGGCGCATCCAGGTATTTTCATGGGTGGCTGGCGCTCGCTAGAAGGGGCGCCAATTCTTCGTAGTAGCGTCACTGCCAAGGTTCTTGGAGACGCCTTCAGCGGTAAGTTCGTTCAGCCGATGAGTAGGTGCAACCGAGCACATCGAGCATGTACCTCTTGGGTTAAAAAGGTGCCTCCGGCTGGAAAATCTCAGACAGGGGATGAACGAGATGTTTTCTGTAAGGGTGCCATTTCCTGGCCAGTAGGGCACCATCTTTCTGGAGGGTGGGGCACATACCCACGGTTTCCCTTCCTGCATTCGCCCCTGGGTACAATGACATCGTCAAAACATTGTCAAAAATTACACGTTGTGTAATGTTTCGCAACATTCAGCTTGTGTATAATTGTGTATTCAGTCAGGTAGGTCATGCTGTTGAGTAAATGGTGCCTAACATTGGCGCGCCAATTGCTCAGCAGTAACGTGACGCCCGGAGGTAAAGCGATGCCAGAGATGTTGCACCGAAGGCCGAGAGGGCTACATGGGTTCTTTATTTCGTGCAAGGTCATATAAGTACTATACAGTTTCCGAGATCTCATCACTTTTCACATAAAAAGTCATATGCTACCTGCTTACCACTTCCCTTTGTGCGGCAAAATTTGTCCTCTGCTTTTCGTGAGCGACGAATCTCAGAATGTAATAATATCTTCAGTGAACAGTCAGTGAGTGTATGCCGACTTCAGGTATTGTGTTCACGCGCTGAATGTGGTCCACAGCCACACGGTGCCCAGCGTCAGATGTGTTCACGCGCTGTAGCCCAGCGTCAGATGTGTTCACGCGCTGTAGCCCAGCGTCAGATGTGTTCACGCGCTGTAGCCCAGCCTCAGATGTGTTCACGCGCTGTAGCCCGACGTCAGGTATTGTGTTCACGCGCCGTAGCCCGACGTCAGGTATTGTGTTCACGCGCTGTAGCCCGACGTCAGGTATTGTGTTCACGCGCCGTAGCCCGACGTCAGGTATTGTGTTCACGCGCTGTAGCCCGACGTCAGGTATTGTGTTCACGCGCTGTAGCCCGACGTCAGGTATTGTGTTCACGCGCTGTAGCCCGACGTCAGGTATTGTGTTCACGCGCCGTAGCCCAGCATCAGGTATTGTGTTCACGCGCAGTAGCCCAGCGTCAGGTATTGTGTTCACGCGCTGTAGCCCGACGTCAGGTATTGTGTTCACGCGCTGTAGCCCGACGTCAGGTATTGTGTTCACGCGCTGTAGCCCGACGTCAGGTATTGTGTTCACGCGCCGTAGCCCAGCATCAGGTATTGTGTTCACGCGCAGTAGCCCAGCGTCAGGTATTGTGTTCACGCGCTGTAGCCCAGCGTCAGGTATTGTGTTCACGCGCCGTAGCCCAGCATCAGGTATTGTGTTCACGCGCTGTAGCCCAGCGTCAGGTATTGTGTTCACGCGCTGTAGCCCGACGTCAAGTATTGTGTTCACGCGTTGTAGCCCGACGTCACGTATTGTGTTCACGCGCTGTAGCCCAGCGTCAGCTATTGTGTTCACACGCTGTAGCCCAGCGTCAGCTATTGTGTTCACGCGCTGTAGCCCAGCGCCAGTTATTGTGTTCACACGCTGTAGCCCAGCGTCAGGTATTGTGTTCACGCGCCGTAGCCCAGCATCAGGTATTGTGTTCACGCGCTGTAGCCCAGCGTCAGGTATTGTGTTCACGCGCAGTAGCCCAGCGTCAGGTATTGTGTTCACGCGCCGTAGCCCAGCATCAGGTATTGTGTTCACGCGCTGTAGCCCAGCGTCAGGTATTATGTTCACGCGTTGTAGCCCGACGTCACGTATTGTGTTCACGCGCTGTAGCCCAGCGTCAGCTATTGTGTTCACACGCTGTAGCCCAGCGTCAGCTATTGTGTTCACGCGCTGTAGCCCAGCGTCAGCTATTGTGTTCACACGCTGTAGCCCAGCGTCAGCTATTGTGTTCACGCGCTGTAGCCCAGCGTCAGCTATTGTGTTCACACGCTGTAGCCCGACGTCACGTATTATGTTCACGCCCTGTAGCCCGACGTCACGTATTGTGTTCACGCGCTGTAGCCCGACGTCACGTATTGTGTTCACGCGCTGTAGCCCGACGTCACGTATTGTGTTCACGCGCTGTAGCCCGACGTCAGGTACTGTGTTCACGCGCTATAGCCAGGGGCGTTGATTTGTATCTTTTTGTAGGGGCCATGGCCCCAACAATGTTGATCTTGACCCCCCAATATTCACTTCGGCCCCCCAATAACCTATGCTGATTTTATGCTAAGAAAGCTAAAGGAAAAAAAGAAAGAAAAAACATCATGCAAAATAGAAAACTTTGTTCATACACATTTTGCACTGAAAAGAAACAAATTTGGATTAGATAGTAGGCCGACTCTCCACCTTTTGCTGTAAACTTGAAAATTGTGCAAAAACTGAAATAGCTGGATTTCCATCTAGAGTGGAAGGACAACTTAGCTACATCATAAAATGTTGAGATTAGCTGATATTGATGCACTTTAAACCAGAATGTCTCACAAATCTGCTAAGCCACTAAACAACAATTGCATTGTCATACTGCTGTTTGTACTCACCACCAATGGCAACACCACATGCATATGGAGCTTGAACAGGATTCATTCCATTCTCAATTTCCAGTCATCAAACTTCATACAATCCAGTGCAGTGAAAACAATCACATTTATCATTGAGATTGTGGATATACAAAATATAATAGTATCCAGCAGCCTGCCCATCACCCTGTCAGTTTGATACTTACCTAGGTAGGTAGGTAGGCACTACATGCCCAATGAGATATTACCTAGGGAGGTACCTAACTACCCAGGTACCTCAAACTGAACCAAAGCGAGCTACATCTGAGTAGCTGTCAGTCTGTCCGTCTGTCAGGTTATGACACCATGAAAGAAAAAGTCGCAAGAAGCTGCATGGAGACTGTTACAATTGATATTCCGCAAGAAATCAATAGGTAGGTACCAGCCTGTGCGCAGTCATCGACCAATATCTGGCAGCGCGCATCAAATGCCACCAAAGATACAATTAAATTAGAAGGTTCATCAAAGTTTTACTGGAAGCCTTGATGACGTCATAGCTTTTTTCTTTACTTTTCCTTTCCATTGAACTCTTCCATTGAACACTCAGGACACCATAGAAGTCCATTAATAAAAGTGTTACTTCATTACCTGCTTTGTTAAATAGAAAGAAGTCCTTTGAACTATATGTCAAGTCCTACCCAGTGCTGCTTCATCCATCTTCAACTCCAACCCTGACCAAACCTCAGGAGCGCATCCATCTCCAACTCAGCCTGTGGAAGAAGGTATGTATTGCAGCAAAAGTACTATGATCTTAATTCCATTGTGTCCCTGTTGCCTAATAGTCGATCCTTGCCTATCCATGTAGCAGATGTTTGACTTTCCTCAAACTGTCTGGAGAACTTGGGAGTTGAAATCACGTGTGAGTGATGAAACAGATGAGCTATTCCTGGATGCTTATGTTGCAGAATTGCATGGCAAAGTGGCGTGCCGAATGGGAAAGGACCATTGTGGGCAGTTTCCCCCTGACAGGTTGTGGGGCCCCCAAGAATCACGTAGAGTTCCCAAAAAAAAAAGCGCTAGTCTCCCTAAAAGTCTCGTTTCGGCTCCAATAATCGCTGGTTAGTTGATTGAATATTGGTTTTACGACACGTCGACCGCTGAGTCATGTAGCGTCGCCAAGCTCTCGCGCCGATTGGTCGCGGGCAAAGAATAACGACAGGTGGGACTCGAACCACCAAATAATCGCACCGGGGCCCCGAAAAATCACGTCGGGTCAAAATAATCCCGCACGGGCTTCTCAAAAGGACGCTGGACATCAAAAGTTCTCATCTGGCCCCCTGAAAACCCCGCTGGGGCTCAAAAGAGTCGTACTGGTGATAAAGAAAATCACGACGAAGGCCACTAACGGTCAGGACGGAACCCCTGAAAGTCACGCTGAGCCTGGGCTACTAAGAATTCTGAACATTCCGTCGGTAATCCCATAAATTAATGTTGGTAATCCAAGGCGTACAGAGTTTCGCAAAAAGCGACAAGGCCTTAAAATATGCTCTGCAGCTCGAAATAAACAATCCGGAAGCGCTAAATAACAGCATATCGGAGGCAGTATGAGGTGGCTTTTCAAGCGAAGCAAAAAAAAACTTCAAACAGGATGTGGGGAATTATGGTTGAAATCCGGTAATTCTGAATGGTGGTAGATTTGGTCCCCTCCACAGGACAGTGAATTTTGCCACTAATTATTATATGACAAAAATATGAAGAACCCCTTTGAAAAAAAAATGTTGGTGGAAATCCGCAGACTTTTTAATGGGGGCAGGTGGCCACCTTCCAAGTCAGTTCGCCCTCTCTCGCAAATCCTATGTACGACACTACCATGGCATGCCATAATTTGACCTGTTGATGGCTATGATCCGCCGCAATGGACGGTGTACACCGCTGCCCCGGTCCGCCATAGTGGACTATGTGCTCCGCGGCCACGATCCGCCACAGTAGACGGTGTGCTCGGCAGTCCCAGTACATTACAATGGACGGTGTATTCTACGGTCCTGATCCGCCACAGTGGACGGTGTGATCCGCGGCCCCGGTCCGTTACAATGGACGGTGTATTCCACAGCCCTGATCCCCCACAGTGGACGGTTTGCTTCACGACCCTGATCCGCTACAGTAGTTGATGTATTCTGCGGCCGTGATCCGCCGCAGTGGACGCTATGCTTTTGAGCCCTAGTCCGTCATAGCAGGTGTGCCACACGGCCCGGGTTCATCACAGTGGATGGTGTACTCCGCGACCCTGGTCTGCCACATTTGGTGATGTACTCCGCGGTCCTGGTCCACCACGGTGGACGGTGTGTTCCGCGACTCCGGTCCGTTACGGTGGACCATGTGCTCCGCGGCATTGGTCCGCCACAGTGGACGATGTGCTATGCGACCTTGGCCGGCCTCAGTGGACGTCAGGGTTGAAAAAAACGACTTTTCCTGTATTTTTTCCATCCATAGCATTATCCTCTTCGCAAAATTATCCTCAATGTTGTTTCCTTCATGTGTTTTCAATTTCGGTGTCTGATGGCGTTTTTCGACAACGATTTTCCCGGTGGTAAAGTGCTCAAGATTCACCCGAAACTTCAAAGTGAGATTCTGACGGCAAGGTTTGAAAGAAAATATCCTCTCCGTATTCCATAACACAGAAATTGTCTTCTCATCCCGGATTGCAAAGTATATATCCAACCCTGGTAGACGGGACGTACTCGACGGCCATAGCCAGTCAAGGTGAACGGCGTGGGATTAGTCGCCGCTTTGCATCAACTTTCCAAGCAGTTTTGTGTGCATTAGTTGTCACTTTCTCCGCATTCTACCGTTTACCGTTTGCCATTAATGGATACCAATGTCACTCATGCATTAAAATTTCCCAATTCGTCACAGTCATTGAATCTGCTTAAGACACAGCTGCTCTTGCTGTGCATTTCGATCAATGGATATTGATGACATCAGAAAAACAAATTGTCAGCAGCGAGACTGACCTTATTTCCACTAAAGTAAGTATGACAGGTACCGACAGCAGCGCGACCAGAATTTATTTCGGGTGCGGGACCCTTGTGGCCTTATTCATGTTCCCCACACCTATATGGAGACTCCTTTCGTATGTCATGTGTTCCTACTGTCCAACATCCTGCACGTCTATATTTGTTCTTTATATGCTTTATATTTGCTTCATATAATAAGGTCCAGTTACACGGAGTCGGGTTATCTCGGACCATTGTTTATTCACACAATGTCATGGTGTATTACTTCGGTGGCTCTAGAACCGAAATTTAATTTCAATTCACGAGGAACAGTGGCATTCGGCATAAGACGACATTGCTAGCACAAAACCTCCCGTCGCCGCTGCTGACGCGCACACAAATCCCAACTCCACACAAAGGACGGCATTGTAGAATATGCGTAATACTTGACCTGACCTAACACCATTGACCTGGACACATATTTGAAAGCAAAATGTCTATACCATTTTTAAATAATGTTCTGCATGAAAAAGTTTTCTCCTTCCTGCGATCAGAAGAGAGAATTTGACCTGACCTCTGCTTAGTAACCTTGACCTTTATTATAATTTTGGGAAAGCAGAGTTATTCGATTTCGTGAAAGAACATTGTGATCTGGACTTGGTGTTGCTATGCTCTAGCCACCGTGAGTGGCGGCATTTTGGAGGTATTGCACTTTATATTTCCGACTCTAGAGCAAAGAAACCATTCGAGCCGACATGTCCATTTTAAGACCGGCGGATGGCACTTCTGGGAATCTCCTGGACTGACCTTGTCGGACTCTTTGGCCGTGTTCGGAGAGGCGTGTGTCCCGTGTGGCCTCTTGCTATTGGTTTCGCCATTGGGTACGGGTGGAGTTTTTAAACTGCTGTAAAAGTAAATAGCAGAACGTTTGCGTTGATTGATGTACGCGATCCGTTGTGCATTTTAGTTTGCTTGGTGTCGTGTATGGTGACTGACTGAACTCGGCGATCACGATGACTACATCAATGCACATGTTTGATCAGAGGATATTGTTTTCGATTACTATGATTTTGTGGAAGCTATGCCCCTTTCCCGACCCTGAATTCGCCCCACCAAAACTTTGACTTCGCCCTTCCTAATGTTAGGCACCGAGGAAATACCTTCACCCGTCGTCATCACAGTTCAAGCCTGCTGTGCTCCAATGCTCCATCAAGGCCGGTGTGTTTTTGCCTGCATATGGTCGCATGCATGTTTTATTTAAGCCATTGTCTTTTTTAGTGTGTGGAGTGAGGGGAGGGTGACGGTGACGTCGAGGATATAGCTGACTTTGACGATGACGATGGACTCGAGTCCACTGTATGACACTGTAGTCGCATGTTATGACTCACAGTTTTTATGTTGATATGTACTGTGCATTGCTCTTTTGTTTATGTGGCTTGACCTGTTACTAGACGATTTTCCCGCTGGCGGGGATGCTGAATAAACACAAACATACACGTCGTTAAATACAAACTAGAATTGTTGAGGTCAGAAAATATAGCGGGCGAAATACGATGAGTCCTTTTTGTGGGCGGGGAGGGGGAGGGGGTCTAATACACTTCCCCCTCCCCCCCCAATGTTTTTCCAAAAATCGACACCCCTGGCTATAGCCCAGCGTGAGTTACTATGTTCACGCGAGCCTCCTGGTCCACAGCCACACGAAGACGGGCACCAGCCCGCTGCGGTTCCTGGCGGCCGCCGGCAAGGTGTTCCCGGCCGGGGTGCCGGCCAGCCTGGACGGCCAGATGCGCCTGGTCGGCCGCGTCGCCATGGCCGAGATGGCGATGGGCGGCTTCACCGACAGGGGCAAGGTGCTGCACGTGGCGTTCACGCCCAACAACAGCCTGACCAACGCCGTCATGAGCGTCGTGGCGCAGCGGCTGGCGCCGAATGTCGCCACCAAAGGTAAACAGCGACTGGCGCCAAATGTTGCCGCCAAAGGTAAACAGCGACTGGCGCCAAATGTCGCCACCAAAGGTAAACAGCGACTGGCGCCAAATGTCGCCACCAAAGGTAAACAGCGACTGGCGCCAAATGTCGCCACCAAAGGTAAACAACGACTGGCGCCAAATGTTGCCGCCAAAGGTAAACAGCGACTGGCGGCAAATGTTGCCGTCAAAGGTGCGCTGTGACTGGCGCCACATGTTGTCGCCAAAGGTACGCAGCGAATGGCGCCAAATTTGTCATCAACGGGACGCCTCGGTTGGCGCCGAATCTTGCTACTTCATGATAATGTCGTATTGTCAGTATTATTCCAGGCTATTTTGGCCAAGCTTCATCGGCCCTTTCACGTAATGTATGACTTCTGCTACCTGTGAGACCCTATCGACGATAGCTGTGACGACCCAACATTGCACCAAGCTGCAAGCATGAGTGTTGTCAAGTTGCGAACATGAGCGCGTCGCGTCCGCGCTGTAACTTTCGGCTTGCTCACACTTTATCTGCACAGTATTCACATACGCACCTGCTGAACACACGCGGTCACGTATGTGGGAAACATTGAGGATGTCGAGAAAATCAGTCAGGAGACTGGTAGACATCTAATAATGCTTCAGACGAAGTTTAAGAACCGAGGACGTCAAAAATGTCCTCGCTATACACATCATGCCCCCGGTTACCTACCCGGTGTGCAAACAGAAAATGGTCTCGGTATGCACGAAGTACAGGGGCACACACACACACACACACACACACACACACACATACACACACACACACACACACACACACACACACACACACACACACACACACACACACACACACATACACATACACACACACACACACATATATATATATATATATATATATATATATATATATATATATATATATATGTGTGTGTGTGTGTGTATTATATATACATATACACACACACACACATATATATATATATATATATATATATATATATATATATATGTGTGTGTGTGTGTGTGTGTGTGTGTTTGTGTGTGTGTTTGCGTGTGTGCGTGGATTCCTTATGTCTGAAACTTCGAGCCATATAGCAATAAAACCTTCAATACTTTTCTCATCATGGATGTTCGTGCGTACGTAGCTAAGTACCAGCTAAACATATTTCTAAGGTTGGTATTTATCTTCGTCTGCTTCAAATACATGTCATATATGTTACAATAAATAGCACATTGACATACATGTTACACGTATGTTATATGTTATACATGTTAAACATATTCCCGCGGTTGAATTTTCTATTTTGGTCCGCTACAAATACATGCAATATACGCTACAGCAGGTAGCAGATCGTATTGGGCTGACGACCACCAGCATTGCCACAGCCAGCCAGCAGCACTGTGAAGCAGTGCGGGTGCGCCCGGCGGCTGACGCGGCCACGACTTGCAGGCTATCCCACTGAGAAGGCCATGGTGGACTGGCTCCAGTCGGACGTCGACCTCAAGACCAAGATCGCCGGGGTCGTGTTCCAGCTGGACGACAGCGACACCGAGTTCAGCCCGCACATATCCGTAAGTGTGGCGCACACTGCAGCGCCGCCGTTCACGGCCCACTCGGAGGCTATGTGCGGACCCGTACTTGACGTCTTTAATGTTATTGCTGGATGGCCTCCAGTCAGGAGCTGACGCGACATACCGCACGCTTAGACGACACAGCAATGCCATCACACGCGTTTGTGCTGTGCGCGGTCGCGAAAGCAAAGTCAACGCACATCTGATGCTCAAATTTGCATTGTGGCTGCACATGTTTACAAAACTATTGTCGTATTTACCAGCGCAATCATCTGCGGATACGTGGGCTGTCACCAGTTCTGAATGCATCCCCGTATATGAGGAATCAACACAGACTGGAACGCTGCCACTATAACCGTGTCTTGTGTTAGGGAGCTATACCACGCACAAGCTTATGTATGGATCGCTGGTGCTTAGCGCTAACGGAAGAAGAGTGCATTGAAGTCATCCCAAAGCAAACTTTGAGTAGCATCCTGGATGATGAATGAAAAATTTCGGAAACAGCACCCACCACGGCCGCTATACCGTTATAGATAGCCACGCACCTGCTCAAAGTAGTGCGATTGCGCATCGCGATTGGTAATTGCCTGTCGTTCTACGTTTAGTTCTTCTTATTTTAGGAACATGGCTTATTGAAAAAGTACTAAAACTATTGTCAGAACTGCAAGTACTTATCGCTGTTAATTTATGCTTATGATTATTCCATGTGTTCTTGTCCCATTTTGCCCCTGAACCTGCGAGACTTTATAGCAAAATTTCCCCTTAACCTGCGCGTTGTTATCCGACCTTAAGGTTTTCCACGGGTAGTGAAAGAACGGCGCGTGGCACCGCGGCGAAATGTGGCATACCTTTTCCCACATGAAGTTGGCATGTTGTGTCAAAATGTTGAGGTCATGTCGGCTAGGGTCAACGAGTTAGGCAAAGTCAATTGAGGTCACCTCCATAAAAGTTAAACCAGCCGTCACGCTTTAACGTATAATGATATTTTGATTAAACTTTCAGCGTTTGCTTTTCTTTAGGGACGAAACAATACACACCAGAGGACCTTTTCCTCTAAAAATAAAAATTAGTTTCGGATATTTGCACATTAGAGCTAAAATAGAATATTATGACTAAAGTAAGCATTTTTTCTTAGCGCAAGTTGAGTTCGAGCAACGTTTTGCGGTCCGTTCTACCAATTACAAAAACACAAATGAAAGAAAATTGAAAACCCAAAATTTGTTGAAAAAAAAATATTCTGGTGGGATATTTGTGTAGGGCCCTGGTCGATTTCGCCTTCCTTTTCTGATTCCAAATGATGTATTTATTTAAATCTCCCCCAAATTAGTTTTTGTACATCCCAGCGCCAAAAACATGATTCAAATCGTGCAAACATTGGTCCCCTAGTGACTTCACTTTTAGGGAGGGACATAAAATGTTGGGGGTGGTGTCTGGCTCTACTCATCGAGCGCTTTCCGATGGCACCTCTTCGCCTTCGTGGTACGCTTAGTTTGAAGATTGTAGGGGTGTCCTATCAATCCCCGAGACTGGGTGTGAGGAGGTGACGGGAAAAACGGGGAGGGCTAAGCGCAGTTAATAACCCTTGATGTTCATGCACAGTGTGGCCGACTCGAGCCTGACCTGTTCGCAGTTCACGATCCGACCTCACCCCGTCGTGTCGGTGGTGAAGGCCTTCAGACCACCGTCTCTCTGGTACACGAGTCTCCAGTTCCCACCGTTCCAGATGCTGGGCCCGCGTGGCAAGGACAAGCCTGTCGGCGGCGATCCAGGTGGGTGGTGGTAGTGGTAGTAGCGGTGGTGGTAGATCCAGGGGGGTGGTGGTGGCAGTAGATCCAGATGGGTGGTGGTGGTGGTAGTAGTGGTGGTGGTAGATCAAGGTGGGTGGTGGTGGTGGTAGTAGTGGTGGTGGTAGATCCAGGTGGGTGGTGCTGGTGGTAGTTCTTGACTTGGTGAAAGATGTACACCTGTGTATTTCCATTTTATTTCTAGCAGGTAAGTCTCAACCACTGTGTGCCGGAACAGTGCCTGATGAGTTTACGTTCGAAAGGAAATGTAGCAAAGCTTACCAAATTGCCATGGAATGGACTTTTCATTTTCAATATCCTTGAGTCTCTATTGTGTGCAATGAACGTACTGTTTTCGCATCAAGTTGTCGAGAAAGCCAGAGACCATGTCCAAAGTTGAGTCCATAAGCTAGACCCGAGCCGTGGTTGCGGTCGCTGTACTCGAGAGCAGTTGAGAAAAGCCGACGAGAGAAGATACTGGCTGAAACTTAGAGCACGTCTGTCAACTATGTGTGTAACCATCTCGGTGGAAATGTTGGCCCAAGCTCGCACCAGGCCATCGTGGCCGGCCGTGTCAACGTCACAAACTTTGGATACCCTCCGACTCTCGTCTTCCCCCCACTGTTTGGCGACTACGTCTTTCCATTGCCTAAGCATGCCGTGGTCGGAGCGAAGCATATCGTGGTCGGAGCGAAGCATGCCGTGGTCCTCACCAGAATACAGGTAGTATTTTCCTGGATTCTGGCGAGGACAGCTGAACATATTTGTTTTATCCTGCGCTGGGGTGTTGTTCTTCCTTCGGCAAAGTACTCTGAAGACGCGCTGTTGCTGGAGAATGTGGGAGATGTGGAAGTGATGGTTTCCTTGCGACCGAGTAGTTTGACGCCAGACAGGGTCCTGGACCGAGACAGGGTGATATGGAAGTGACGGCTTTCCTGATGCAGAGTGGTTTCAGGACGCCATGCTGCAGGAGATGTGAAAGTGACGGTTTCCCTTGAGCAGGGTACTTCCACGACGGCTTTCTGGCCATCCAACACGCAGTAACGGCGGCCATCATAGAGACGGTGTCGGGCCAAAACGTTTCGCTGCCCGCTCGAGTTCAGCGGATGCCCTACCCCGGCTACATCGACGACCAGTTCCTCCTGGTAAGTCGCATTGCCCGTTAATCTGGCTCATGTGTGCTGTCTGTGGAGCATTTGCACTGTCCGTGGAGCAAGTGTACTGTCTTGTACTGTATGTGAAGCGCGTGTATTGTCTTTGGAGCACGTGTACTGTCTGTGGAGCATGTGCACTCTCTGTGGAAAACGCAACTGTCTGTGGAGCATGTTTACTCTCTGTGAAGCATGTGTACTGTCTGTTGAGCATGTGTACTGCATATGACGCTACATGGCCTATGCAGTCGATGCGCCCCTACACCACAACAATTAACTAACATGTATACTGTATGTGTAGCATGCGTACTGTCTGTGGAGCATGTGTATTGTCTGTGAAGCATGTATTCTGTCTGTGGAACATGTGTGCTGTCTGTGCAGCATGTGTACCGCCCGTGCATTATGTGAAGTGTCTGTGGAGCATGTGTAGCGCTGCTATGTTTATTCTTCTACGCACATGTATTATCGACATTGCGTTTTGATTGTGCCCCTCGGTGTATGTTTTGCTTCGGATTGAATTTCATCTGAGGAGTAAATATTGAAGCTTGTGCGATGCTCAATTTCGTTCCGATCTATATTTGACGCCATCAATTGACTAGCTCGATTTGTGTTTTTACTTCCGACACTGTCAAACACAGTCTAGTTTTATAGTGTACAAAAGCCACTCGAAATTCTGGGTTTGTATTAGATCCGGAAATAGATGATGTTTAGTCAAAATGAATGTTACAACATAAAAACCACCTTCAAATCAGGAAATATGCTGAATATTTGGCATAGCTAGATATTTGGCATAGCTCGGAATTTCCTCGCTGGGATCCATCCGATCATTATACCTTTGCTCCTGTAGGTTACTGGATGAAAGCGGTGCTCAAACCACACACAACAATGGCCCAGGGGGAGGTCGATTGAGATGCCCACCCGACAGGGCTATGAGAATATTAATACGGCATCTGTTCAAAGTGTGTGCGATGCTGACATTTTGTTCTCAGCAGCGGTGCCATAACCAGACCGACCCCGCGACAGGTGCTGCAAGGCTGGCTGCCTCTGGTGATCATGCTCAGCTTCATCTACCCATGTATCAACACCGTCAAAAATGTTGTGGTAGAGAAGGAAAGACGACTCAAGGTGTGTACTTCTTCTTGCTTTCCCCAGGATTGTTCGTCACCTTGATGGACCAAAATACATCGCGCAGATGATGATGCAGAAAAGTTAACCACTGTTTATCACAGGAAATGTGATCCGAGAAAGAAGCTATGGACTATTAATGGTATTTAAATACATTCAGTCCCTCATTGACGTCGGTATTTCCCAAGAAAATGTATCATGCTTTGCAAGTTATTAATCATCACCTAACTTTAATTTCTGCTTAAACTTGTAATTAACTGAATGCTTTTGAAAAGTAACGAAATGTGTGTTCGTATTGTTCAGATTTGCAAGTTAATTTGATATGCACTGTTGATATCAGCTTAAAACTACCATGAAAAGCGATAATATGCCGATGACGCTTGGTTATTCAACCTGGGACAGCATTCTGACTTTTATCACTGTTTTCGGGCCGGCTACAATCCTCTATTTTCTTTATGTTGGCATGCACGCCTCGTTGGTAGTTTTAATTGGAAATGCTTATCGACGTTTGCAGGAGTCCATGAAGATGATGGGAATGCCAAATTGGACCCACTGGATGGCATGGTGGGCCAAGTCGTTCATTCAGCTCTTTATTTCCATCTGTCTGATGACCGCGCTTCTTCTCATCAACTGGTAAGAACTTGGTGGGCGTTGGAAGATTACGGGAATCAATGAAAGTGAATGGGATTCATCACGTATGACGGGATTTAAGACAGCATACAATAAGAGCGTCCGTAGGAATGCAGTGGCATAGGTGGATGATTGGTGTTTTCCACTACCGCCTGGTCTTTGATGTGACCACAAGTACGATGCCCTGGGTGTGAGGGACAATGTCGTCCCCTTTACTTGACCCGGCGCCTGGCTGCAGGTATGACACACCGGGTGGAGAGGCGGTGTTATCCCGATCAGATCCGACAGTGTTCTTCGTGTACCTGCTACTCTTCTCAATCGCCTCGATTGCTTTCTGTTTCCTGGTCTCCACTCTCTTTTCGAAAGGTAAGTCAGGCTCGGGGCCGGCAAATTTGCATTACTGAATGACTTTGTTGATTTTATGCAAGTGTGATGGATAATGGTTGACATTCCCCATGTGAAGTCACTACTAGTAAAGTCCCTAGCCACGTGTTTTTCTACTAACGCAGATTTCCTCAGACAAGTTTTGACTCAGATGCGCTGTTTGCATTTGGAGCTTTATATCTGCTGACATTTGCTTCGGGTAAGAGGCAATCGCTTCGCTCCGCAGACACCCCAAATACGGTATCGAGGGTTGTTGTGACAGTCACATGACGTGTACCAGGTGCTGCGGTAGTCACGTGGAGTGTGACAGGTGCTGCGGCAGTCACATGACGTGTGACAGGTGCTGCGGCAGTCACATGACGTGTACCAGGTGCTGCGGCAGTCACATGACGTGTGACAGGTGCTGCGGCAGTCACATGACGTGTGACAGGTGCTGCGGCAGTCACATGACGTGTATCAGGTGCTGCGGCAGTCACGTGGAGTGTGACAGGTGCTGCAGTAGTCGCATGGAGTGTGGCAGGTGTTGTGACAGTCACATGACGTGTGTCAGGTGCTATGGCAGTCACATGACGTGAGTTAGGTGCTGTTGAATGAGTGGTTGAGATTTGGCAGGCGTTGTACGTGGTCTGGTGTGTCGAGTCGTTCATTCATCTCCTGGTATCCATCTGCTTGATGTCTCTGCTCCTTCTCATCGGCTGATAAGAACCTGGTGGACGTTGGAATATTATGGGAATCGATGGCGTTAGGTCTACAGGAACAGCAATGTTTCGCAATGGAGCACAAGTTCCGAATTGTCTGCAGAGTGTACGCGGGTATGCTACGCTCACTTTTCGCAAGGTGGTTGGTACGCTTCTCGATGCTTTACATCGTGCCTTCCAAAAGCCTGGTGTAGTCAGTAAGCTTCATGAGCCATCATTTGAAGGAAACCAGAAGACCTCGAGGTTCGTTGCACGATTAAAAATTGTATGCGAATTCAGATTTCCAGAACCAATTTTGAGTTGCTTCATGTGCCGGCTAATGTCAAATGTTATCCCTCTCAGGGCAATGGAAATTGATGTTGATTTGACCCCTCCTGATAATTGCCTTTGGTAACTATTTAATTACTCATGCTATCGCTCTGAAACTTAGTATGCCTTCCGACAATAGATGAGTACACATTGCACAACTAAATGAGATCAGGGCTACCAATATAGCGGTGTTAGGATAGTTGAACGTCAGGTCATGACCTCGTCTCAACGGGATTTTGTGTCTGCATTGAAACATTTTTGAAGAAACAAACCATACAGAATACAGTTAAAACATTGAATTGCGGATGCATGAACAGATGCTAAAATAAAAACAACATATGAAGCATGTAACATCAGGTCACCGTGCCAAAGAACGTTTTAAAGTCGGGAACTGTTGCTCTCCACACAACTTAGTAATAAATCAATATTGTATTCAGCTGAGAGCGCGTGTGGTTTCAAATTATGTCCTCTAAGCGCATGTCAGGCTTCAAGCCAATATCAGGTCAGAGTTATGACATGGAACATCCCGAAGCAAACTTGTGCTCGACTCAAATTTTTTTAGTCGACTCACATGCGACTCATAGATCTTGAGATCTGATTGGACTCCCGATTCAAACAGACGTTTGAAAACATTGGTCAGTTAATTTTGTAAGCGAAATAAACATTGGTCATACTTTTTTCCGGAGCACCAAATTGTAATATCATCTGCAAAGAGTGAATATTATATATTTGGAGGCATGTCATCGAAAAGATCATTGATGATAATGTTGAATAGTACTGGTGAAAGACAGCTTCCCTGTGGTAAGCCGTTCTGGAGAAAATGGAGATCGGAAATGGCTGACCGATGCTGAATCGTCGAAAACCAGATAAAAACCTACTAAATAATGTGCTAAATGTCCTTTTATACCGAGTTGTTGAATTTTGAATAGTAATGCGGGCTTCAAAACCATATCGTATGCCTTGCTTATGTCTAGAAATACTGCAACTGTGGGTTCATGTTTTTTGTAACCTAGGCGAATGTCAGTTTCTAATCGAATTAGATGATCTATTGTGCTGCGTCTTCGTCGAAAACCACATTGAAATGGAGACAGTATGGAATTTGTTTTCAGGTGCCAAGTCAGCCTTTTAGTAACCATTCGTTCAAAAGGTTTTCCTAAACAACTAGTGAGTGCAATTGGTCGAAAATTATTTGGGTCACTATGGTCTTTGCCGGGTTTTGGAATGGGGATGATGATAGGTTTTTTTCCATGTTTCAGGAAATATGTGATTTGACCATAATGAGTTAAATGTGTCTAAGATGCATTGTTTGGTGTGGTCAGATAAATGTCGAAAGAAAGAATAATGTAATTTGTCAGGCCCTACTGAAGTGCTCCCGGGAAAGAAATGGCATTCTCCAGTTCAGAAAGATGAAAAGAAGCATTGTAGTGTTCGGTATTGTCGGAATTAAAGAGGTTGAGGTTGACGTGAAAAATGTGTTGTGCATTTTTTAAAGAAGTGTGGACGGTAGTTCTCATCGGAGCTACTGTGGGCAATTGTATCAGCTATGGTATTTGCTATGGTTTGTGGGTCTGTAGTGGTGAGATTGTGTATTTTGAGGGCCGGTAGAGATTGAAAAGGGGAGCGTCCGGAAAACGTCGGATTCAGTGCCATATTTTACTTAAAGGTGTTTCAAAAGTGAGCTGCTGTAAATATGAGGACCACGAACGGCGCTTCGCATTGCGGATGATGCGGCGTGTTCTCGCATGTTCACGGTTGCAGGTGATTAAATTTTCTTAATCGGGATGTCGTAAATACTTCCTAAATGCTCTTTTTCTAACTGCAATGGCTTTGAAAATTTCTTGACACCACCAAGGTACTGGTTTCTTTTTGTGAATGGTTTTGTAAGTGGAACAGTTGTGGAGGCTGCCTCGAAAAGAGTATTTGTAAGTGAGTTGATGTTTTCAACTGGATAAATATTGGGGTTGTATTGAGTATGTGAAAGTTCTTGAAATTTGGTCCAACCTGCTTTCGAAATTTTTCAACGTGGGATAAAACTGGGTGTGGTACCGTCCAATCAAAGTCGTTTGTTGGAGCCGGAGAACAAATCGTGAAATCTATTGCAATTTCTATGTTGTGTCCGAGATGAAAAAGTTGGCTCTCCAGTGTTCAGTCATACCAAATTGTGTGTGTCTAAAAGGTGTTGAATAATGCGTC
Source organism: Imbricaverruca yamaguchii (assembly GCA_034440575.1). Lineage (NCBI taxonomy): Eukaryota > Metazoa > Arthropoda > Thecostraca > Neoverrucidae > Imbricaverruca > Imbricaverruca yamaguchii. Next base: position 634,593 of record JAOTOL010001361.1, on the reverse strand, counting down.
CACGAGTGTCTGACGGTGTACGCTTTTTATCCCACGCTGGACTATGGGTGTTGACATCGCCAAGTAAAATTAACGGGTCTTTGAAATGTGTTATGAGGTGTTCAATATGTCAATATGTTTTTGTTATCCGTAGAAGGTGGAATATATAACGAACATACATCTATGTTCTTACCATGAATACGCAAAGTACACGCAACGGCTTGTAATGGAGAATGAAGTGGAAGTTGTGTATGTGTGTAGTCGTTTATATAAAGGGCTGTACCTCCACTGCGGTGGAGTCCGAGGACGTTGTCGTGGCGGTACAGTTAATAATGGAAAATGTTTAAGTTAAGCGCTGATCTGTGGGCAGAAACCATGTTTCCTGAAGCGCGATGAGAATTGGAGTTAAGATGTTAAAAGAAGCTTTCATTTCGGCCCATTTAGAGATCATGCTGCGACAATTCCATTGCAAAAGTATGGACATGGGAAAGAAAAGTGTTAATGCTTGTCTGCACTTTTCGACGCTTGTCGGAGCTAGGAGTGCAGCTCCGGCGAGCATCTGGGTTGGGTGCGATCCGCGCCAACGGAACCGAGCCATCCGGCCGACCGGTAACCTTGGCAAGGTCACAGCGGCCAGCCACTGCCGCGGGGGATGTACGCCGTCTGTGTTGAGTCTGTCGGGTCACGTGGCCGCCGGCCGGCGCTGGACGCGTCGGGCTCGGTCGGCGGCCCACCGAGGTGGAACGCATTTCATCTGTAGCCGAATGGCTGTGGTTTATAGCATTTCTTGAGGACGTTGCTTGGGACTGCGGAGCTGGAGTGGTCTTTGTATTGGGAGCACTGGTTTTTGTGTCTGTATGGTCAGCGGTGGGAGTTTCTTGAGTGGAGTTAAGCCGGGGATCATGTCAGTTTGAATAGAAATAGAACTAGTGATGACGCGGCGTGTGGGTGGAGCAACAGTGGCAGCCAGGGCATACGTTTTACTTGACGGGATGGTGGCCTCGACTGACCGTCGGGCCTGGGGTAAGACACACCGGTCGCGGCCTTGACAGCGCAGACCTCCTTCTCCTTGCGCCAACTGGACAGAGGGGTGATGTGGTTAAGTTGTCAGACGTCTGGCAGTTGAGGCATTGGGCAGGCTTGGAGCAGGTGGAGTCAGGATGAGGTGGTTCATCACACTTTGGGCAGCGAGTTTTTGACAAGTCTTACTGCCATGCCCAAAGCGCTGACAATTGAAATAGCGGAGAGGATTGGGGATAAAGACAATGATTTGGTAGCGAAGGTGTCCGGCGAGGAGGGTTTTGGGAAGAGTGGTAGAATTAAAGGTTAGGACAAGGAGGCTCGTGTTTCGTTTCTGGCCTTCTTCAAAGGAAGTGATGCGGTGGACGTGGGTCACCCCATCAGGCCTGAGCTCCGCCTGAATGTCTTCATCAGACATAAAGCGGAGCTCCGGCGCGAAGACGGTGCCCTTGGAGGTGTTGCGGTTCGAATGGAGAGTGACGATGATGGATTTCCCACAAAATGTGGTGGTACCGAGGAGGGTTTCGGTCTGGGCTCAGGTTTGGGTCTTGATAACAAGGGTTCTCCTGGCTGGGGCTTGAATGTCAGGATTGGATAAGGAGCAGTTGGCAAGGAGCTGTTTAGTCGGCCACAAAACGTTGACACGACGAAAGGAGACGGATTCCTCGATAGGCTTAACGACTACATATGAGCCAGCACTGTCGAGGTAGGGTTCAGTGGACTGGATGGGTTCAGATGGAGAGGGCGTGGTCTGGTTCGAGCAAGGGTCAGCGGCGTGAAGAGTGATGGTCTGGTCTGGATTGCGAGGCGAGGTCGTGGTTTTGGGACAGACAGGGGTCGGCGAGGAGCAGAGGGCTCCCATGGCGTCATCCAAAGCGATATTCCGGTGCGGGTCATCGATGACTTGACTAAGTGAGGGGACATCAGGGGCCAAGTCCGGGGTCGAGCGATGGTCAGCAGGTGTGGTCAATGGCGGGGGTTCTGAATCGGAGTCCGGTGGCGAGCTGGGGTCCGTATCCTGTTTTCGCTTTTCCACATCGCGGTGAAAAAAAACCCTACCTAATGTAACCTAAACAAACAAGAACACATAGAAACACATGGTAAGTAAGTACGACGGGGGAAAATCTCGCGGGGTGACTGGTGTCACCCCCAGAAACGAAAGAAAGGAGTGACAGGTATCACCCAAGAAAAGAAAGAAAAGAGTGACGGGTGTTACCCCCAGAAACGAAAGAAAAGTGATGGATACTTACAAACAAAATAGCACTATCTTCTCCATAGACGTCCGGCAACTGTGCAAGTCGGCGTGAACTGCACGGGAGGTGGCGCGGCGAACACAGGAACTGCACAGCTCGAGAGACGACCGGCAACTGCAACATATGCAGCCATGATATATGTAACCATGATTTTGGAACATGTTGCCTGTGTTAGAACAAGTCTTCAGTTTGCATAGCATCAATAATGAAGCGCACAATTGCATTTGTTTTAAAACCAGGGTACGAAGACTATGACGAAGACGGGCGACTGGCTGCACCCCACATTGAACCTGGTATTGGGGGAGGGGGCAAGTGATCGATGCAATGGGTCGAGTACTTAAACATTTAAAGATGTAGCTCCGTCATGCCATTGACTGCATCTCCCTAGCTTACTCAGATCAAAGGTTGCGAGGGTTCATATTGAGCATCCCGTACTGCGAGGGGTAAGTCATTGCCCCGCACGGCGAGGGGAAAACCATTATCCCAAGCTGCAAGGGGTAACTCATTGCCCCGCAAGGCGAGGGGTAAGTCATTGCCCCGCACTGCGAGGGGTAAGTCATTGCCCCGCACAGCGAGGGGAAACCATTATCCCGCACTGCGAGGGGTAAGTCATTGCCCCGCACAGCGAGGGGAAAACCATTATCCCGCACTGCGAGGGGTAAGTCATTGCCCCGCACGGCGAGGGGAAAACCATTACCCCGCACTGCGAGGGGTAAGTCATTGCCCCGCACTGCGAGGGGTAAGTCATTGCCCCGCACTACGAGGGGTAAGTCATTGCCCCGCACTGCGAGGGATAAGTCATTGCCCCACACAGCGAGGGGAAAACATTACCCCAAGCTGCAAGGGATAAGTCATTGCCCCGCACAGCGAGGGGAAAACATTACCCCGCACTGCGAGGGGTAAGTCATTGCCCCGCACTGCGAGGGGTAAGTCATTGCCCCGCACTGCGAGGGGTAAGTCATTGCCCCGCACTGCGAGGGGTAAGTCATTGCCCCGCACTGCGAGGGGTAAGTCATTGCCCCGCACAGCGAGGGGTAAGTCATTGCCCCGCACTGCGAGGGGTAAGTCATTGCCCCGCACTGCGAGGGGTAAGTCATTGCCCCGCACTGCGAGGGGTAAGTCATTGCCCCGCACGGCGAGGGGTAAGTCATTGCCCCGCACGGCGAGGGGAAAACCATTACCCCGCACTGCGAGGGGTAAGTCATTTCCCCGCACTGCGAGGGGTAAGTCATTGCCCCGCACTGCGAGGGGTAAGTCATTGCCCCGCACAGCGAGGGGTAAGTCATTGCCCCGCACGGCGAGGGGAAAACCATTACCCCGCACTGCGAGGGGTAAGTCATTGCCCCGCACTGCGAGGGGTAAGTCATTGCCCCGCACTGCGAGGGGTAAGTCATTGCCCCGCACTGCGAGGGGTAAGTCATTGCCCCGCACTGCGAGGGGTAAGTCATTGCCCCGCACAGCGAGGGGTAAGTCATTGCCCCGCACTGCGAGGGGTAAGTCATTGCCCCGCACTGCGAGGGGTAAGTCATTGCCCCGCACTGCGAGGGGTAAGTCATTGCCCCGCACGGCGAGGGGTAAGTCATTGCCCCGCACGGCGAGGGGTAAGTCATTGCCCCGCACGGCGAGGGGTAAGTCATTGCCCCGCACGGCGAGGGGTAAGTCATTGCCCCGCACAGCGAGGGGTAAGTCATTGCCCCGCACAGCGAGGGGAAAACCATTATCCCGCACTGCGAGGGGTAAGTCATTGCCCCGCACGGCGAGGGGAAAACCATTACCCCGCACTGCGAGGGGTAAGTCATTGCCCCGCACTGCGAGGGGTAAGTCATTGCCCCGCACTGCGAGGGGTAAGTCATTGCCCCGCACTGCGAGGGGTAAGTCATTGCCCCGCACTGCGAGGGATAAGTCATTGCCCCACACAGCGAGGGGAAAACATTACCCCAAGCTGCAAGGGATAAGTCATTGCCCCGCACAGCGAGGGGAAAACATTACCCCGCACTGCGAGGGATAAGTCATTGCCCCGCACAGCGAGGGGAAAACATTACCCCGCACTGCGAGGGATAAGTCATTGCCCCGCACAGCGAGGGGGAAAACATTACCCCAAGCTGCAAGGGGTGAATCATTGCCCCACACGGCGAGGGGAAAACATTACACCGCACTGCGAGGGGCGAAACATTATCCCCGCAATAAGGGGTAAATCAGTACCCCACATTGCAAGGGGTAAACCAGTACCCTAAACTGCGATGGATGAAACACTACCCCACATTGCGATGAGTAAAACGTCACTTCCCCCTCACCCCACTGCGAGGGATAGACAAGTTCTCCATACTGCGAGGGATGAAACAACCCACACTGCGAAAGCCACATTTCCAAGTTGTTGGTGTTGCATTAGCCCGCTCCGTCTCTGCGGTCAAATCCTCACACCCCGCCTCGGGGGGGGGGGGGGCGGATAGTAACCCCCATCTAAAATCCAAACTAAGCATCGCACGAAAACGAAAGAGGTGTCATCGGAAAGCGCTCGACGAGTAGGGTTCGGATCCACCCCAAAACAATTTTCCCCCCAAAAGTGACGTCACCAGGGTGGCTAGATTTTCACGACTTTTCATGATATACATTATGTTTTTGGCTCTGGTGAGTTCATTTTATGGATATATGAAAAGAATCAAAAATTGGAGTGAGAAAAGGACAGCGAAATCGCCCAGGGCCATACAATTTTGTTGCCCCCCCCCCCCAAATATGAAAACTATATTGTTTTGAAATTTCAAAATTTTCAAACTTCAAAGTTTTTTAATTTTCCTTTCCCAATGTGTTGAGCGGACCGAGAAATGACGTTCGAAGTCAACTTACCCTAAAATAAATGCTTACTTTAGCCAGAATCTTCTATTTGAACTGCAATTGACAAATATGCAAAATTTATATGTAGTAAAAAACGAAAAAATGAACAATTCCACCTGTACGTTTCGTTGCATCCCTAAATATAAGCAAACCCTGAAAGTTTCATTATGATATCTGAATCCGTTAAGCATGACGACTGGTTTAACTTTTTTTTAGGTGACCTCACTTGACCTTGACTAACTCGTTGACCGTATATGACCTGACTTCAAAATTTTGAATCAGCGTGCCAAATTGATGTGGGAAAGGGTATGCCGAATTTGGGTGTGTTGCCGCGCGCCGTCCGTCCACTACCCGCGAGAAACCTGAGGGGGGCGGTTGAAGACCCCCGAGACGGGACGGGTTAATAACACGAGGCACGCAATCGTCGTCGTTGTCATATGTATCCAATCTTCAAGATTAGTAGCCCTTCAACGTTATGAATGAGATGGAAATATACGCCATACCCCAATCGATAGACAACCGCATTTTTTGGCACATCCAACGCGTATCGTATAAATATATAAGGTGTTCGTTTCCGGTTGATCGATGAACTCCTGTTCTGGACATTCAAAGTATATGGTCCGGTCTTTTCTGATTTATTTATGGACTCATTCGATGCGGCCAACTCTATGGTGAGAATTACACTAGTCCATTCTGGAACAATATTGTTGCCATTCGTCTGTGCGCCAGACAACGATGACATAGTAGTTATTAAAAACTGGCCTCATACAGTAAGAAGCGTGGCAGCAATCTTAGATAACCAACATGCGCACCGCTCAAATCATAAATGTCTTAAAGAACAAGTCCATGCTGCCACACAACTGCTATCACGATACGTCCGTCAGCTGAAGATACAACCAGCACAACTGCCAACTGTGCCTAGGAAACCGTCCCCACAGTCGAGTGAAATTGCTGCTTTTGTTGAGATTCGGACCTGCTAGCGTTTGCATGGGAAGTGTTAATAAGCTTGTAGACGATCAGGTCGATGTAAGTCATCGCGTGATGTTTATTTGCTGATTGAGTGGCCGCCAATCCATAAAAAGAAACAAGGCCAGAAGTAAGGCATCACTTTGCCTTAATGGGAGTATGCTTAAACTTGTCCAGTAATCTTAGGCGCATATGTAGAAGTAGATGTCATGCTGACATTCTGACATGACTTGGACAAGTATTCGACAGTTGCCGTTTTCCGGTCGGATCAGGGTAAGAGGGTATGGAGGGGAGATATAGGGGACGAATGCCCCACTCTTGGATCAGTGCACCGACCTCTGATCGGGGCTCTCGTCTGCTCACTCCTTCCCTCTCTTCTTACCACTTCTCACCCTGGCCCTCCCCTAGGATGACAAGTGCCGAAAATGTGTGAACGTGAACATCTTCACCTAGTTCTACATCGTCACCTACTTCCGCTGGGCTAGTTTCAGTGCACTTCTACCGGAGCAGTGTTGGTGCCCCACTGTTCGCTGTTCCATGGTCGGCAGACCAGTCGGTAGCCGTCCGCGGCGCTTATCGCTGTGGCATTTGTCCGCCACGGCAGCCAAATAATTCCAGCATCATGATCGATACGAGCCGACCCACGTGATATCAATGGATGGCGCTGTCGACTGCGCTTCGTGTCGCTACATGGGCGTCACCGCAAGGGTGAGCCATCAAAATTAATGTTCCACAACCCGTGGTCAATCCGACTGGCACGGTGCCAACTGGTTCACGGTCACGGCCAGAGGTGTGACCAGGAGGCACGATGTTGATCCGACTGGCACGGTGCCAAGTGATTCACGGCCAGAGGTGTGACCAGGAGGCGCGATGTTGATCCGACTGGCACGGTGCCAAGTGATTGACGGCCAGAGGTGTGACCAGGAGGCACGGTGTTGATCCGACTGGCACGGTGCCAAGTGGTCCATGGCCAGGGGTGTGACCAGGATGCGCGATGCACTGGACGCTTGTCCTCCCGTTTTGACAAGTTCAGGACCCGGGCGATGGTAAATTGAAGTCGGCAGAAGTCGGCTAGTTCAGCAGTGGTGGCTTCAATACCAACTAAGCCCAGCGTAATGCGCCGCGCACTGTATGCTCACTTGCGCGACCTTGTCATACGTTCCCATGCGTGTTCTGGACAACTGTGCACCTTCTCCGTAGTTTTAGCTACGCCGCTGTCAACACAAACGGCAAACAAGTGATGGGGTTTACAGTGCCAATGCCTGTTGCCAGCATTGTTGCATGTCCGACGTGGACCATAGCTTTGTGTGAAGTTATTTGAATCACTTAGCAACAAATGTGAATTTCAATAAGGGTTTCATTACCAAACTGAAGGTATGAAATACCACAGTGGGCGAAATGAATAATTCATGTTATTGTGAATAATCTGTCTTGTGCATACTTTGCAGTAATTTTGAACATAACACTACAGTCCACATTGGGTAGAAACCCGGTCGACACGAACATACCCGCAAGGTGTGCAAAATGTGTGCAAGGTGTGCAAAAGGTGTGCACACTTCCACCACCGTGCTGTTCACTCTGGCTGTCCTGCACTAACTTGCAGCATAATTTGCAGCCAAATTTGGAGCCTAATGATGATCCACTTCATGCATAGGGCTTAGTGACTTGAACAAGTAGATCATACCACAACATACTATGGCAGTCAGGGCACATTAGCACGTGGCAACAGGTCGTAAATGCATATAATCGCGTGCTCGGTAGTCGGACCTGCAAATGTTAAACGTAAATTGGCACAGTTTGCATACCGAAGTCACTAAAAGTCGAGACAGCTCACGATGAATACGTTGACATGCTATTGGAGGCAATAGTGGTGGTAGTACAAGTGACAATCGCTGTTTAATCCGGTAGTCTAGCAGAGCTTAGCTCCTCTCCCAACCGACTGGCCTCAGGATAAAATCGTGATAATCGCTGAAAATCTTGTACGCTTTCCGGCACTGTTTCACAGAGATGAAATAACAACGCTCCAGCATCTCTACAGCGAAAAGTACCGGGAAGCAACCGAGCATGAATTGCCTGGTTTGCGGGTTTCAGCTGACTGCTTCCTTCCCCCGATGGATGCCGGGCGGCTGTGTTGACTCACCCTACCTGGCGCGCTAACCGTAGCTCTGGCGCGCTCACCGTGACCCTGACGCGCTCACCGTGGCTCTAACGCTCTCACCATGGCTCTTACTCTATCACCATGACTCTGGCGCTCTCACTGTAGCTCTAGCGCGCTCACCATGATTATCGCGCTCACAGTAGCTATAACACGTTCACCATGGTTCTAACGCTCTCACCATGGCTCTGACTCCCTCACGATGACTCTGGCGCTCTCACTGTAGCTCTGGCGCGCTCACCATGACTATCGCGCTCACAGTAGCTATGACACGTTCACCATGGTTCTAACGCTCTCACCATGGCTCTGACTCTCTCACCGTGGCTCTGGTGCGCTCACCATGGCTCTGGCTGGTTCCGGCAGCCAACAGCGGCGCTACAGCGGCCGGCGTGCTGTTCTTCGTGTTGTTCATACCGTACGACTTCCTGTACCTGAAATACCAGACGCTGGGGCTCAGCTCAAAGCTGACAGCGTGCCTCATGAGCAACACCGCCATGGGCTTCGGCGGCATGCTGATAGCCATGTGGGAGGGCACAGGTAATCGTGTCGTAACATGTCCGTCCGGTGAGGGAGAGGTACTCCGTGGCTGCGGCAGCCTGCTGACGTGTGGAGACGTCGCTTGTCCGTCCGGTGGGGGATAGGTGCTCCGTGGCTGCGGCAGCTGCTGACGTGTGGAGACGTCGCTTGTCCGTCCGGTGGGGGAGAGGTGCTTCCTGGCCACGCGCATCCACTATCCACATACATCCACTGAAAATCCATGAGTAGAATCAATACCCAACAATACGTTGAAGCTGCATCACAATATGTAATAACTAGTGCATGATGTAAGTATCGCCTTGAATAATGTCAATTAGCACGTGCAAAATAAGTGGATAACAGTTGAATACCTTCATGAATGCCATAATCAAGTTTACAATAATCGCCCGAGTGAGAGTTCCAGCGTCGTTTATAATGAATTCGTGCATTGCATGCGCCTTTGTTGGAAATGTTTGTCAATGTGCACGTGCCGATGCGTTCAATGAACGTTGATACGTTCATTGAAATATAAATCGCACATATATGTGCGTGGGTAAGTTGTACATATTTCCATACACAAAGTAAGTGGAGGAAGAATGAACACTTCCAGGATCGAAAGACACCTTTTATGATCACAGATGCAATTATTAGTGAAGTGATAAAAGCACTGTTGTTGGAATGCAGTTGGCTAATTCGCATGCATTGCTTTCATTATCAGTCCGAACCTTGACAATCGCAACGTCGTTTTCCTTCCCAATCTCAGCCTAGGCAGCCACAACGTTGTTTCAACTCTCACTCCGAGCCTGGGCAAACACAACATTGTTTTCACTCTTAGTCCGAGCCTGGGCAATCACAACATTGTTTTCACTCTTAGTCCGAGCCTGGGCAAACACAACATTGTTTTCACTCTTAGTCCGAGCCTGGGAAATCACAACGTTCCATCCACGTGCGGCCGATGGATGCAATTTTGAGCCGGTTGACTATGCGCGGCAGTGGGTGCGAACGCCCACGGAGACCTCTGGGTGGAGATTTATCTCTGTGGGCAACAGCTCTGGCTGTCGGCTGGTTGGTGCAGTGTTGTGCTTTGCCGCTTCATCGACCGTTTCGTACGCTTCTGTTTGCGGGTGATGGCGTGCTGGTGCCCACGTGGTGCCGGCACGTGCTCTGATCTGAAGAAGCACGTCATGGTTTGTGCGTACGTTTTGCGGCACGTGCAAGCCATGGTTTGAGGGTACGTTTTGCGACACGGGTACGTCACGGTCTGCGGGGAAGTTTTTGGGTATGGGTAGGCTAGGTGTTTCGACGCACCGTGTTTGGTTCAGGTACGGTGTGATGTTCGGATGTTTCGGTGGAGGTACGGTTTGATGTGCGGATGCTTTGGTGGAGGTATAGTGTGATGTGTTGATGCTCTGGTGAGGGTACGGTGTGATGTGCGGATACGCTATTTGCGGGTACGCAAGAGTGTGCTGAAGAGTGACTCACAATACACGCGCTATCTTGGCCAGCGAAGGTTGCGCAATACGTCACCGTAAGACTGAAGCGTGACGCTATCACGATTTGGGACGTGCCGTTACCACGATCTGGGGCGTGCCGTTACCACGATCTAGGGCGTGTCGTTACCACGATCTGAGGTGTGCCGTTACCACGCTCTGGGGCGTGCCGTTACCACGATCTGGGACGTGCCGTTACCACGATCTAGGGCGTGTCGTTACCACGATCTGAGGTGTGCCGTTACCACGCTCTGGGGCGAGCTGTTACCACGCTCTGATGCGTGCCGTTACCATGATCTGAGGCAAGCTGTTACCACGATCTGATGTGTGCCACTACCACTCTCTGGGGCGTGCCCTTACCACGATCTGGGGCGTGCTGTTACCATGAGCTGGGGCGTACCGTTACCAATCTCTAGCGCGTGCCTTTAATGGGAATTATTACCCCTTCTTTCAAATTTCGAAGCCGCCCCGGTAGCTCAGTTGGTTGGAGCGCTGGCCTGCACTGGTCTCCCTTGTCTTGGCAACGCAGAGTTCGAGTCGCTTCGCGCGCTCGCGTTTAGTTCCCGGCCGGGAGTGTCAGTTGGCAGCTGGCCCGATAAGGCCAGGGACCAACTACCGGGCGGCCGTGTCGGTGCATTGACGGCACGCTAAACTTTCGATCAAAATTCTGCCGTTGAACAGGAATTGGTGGATCGGGTGGTGGGACCAGGGTTCACGCAACAAGCTCTGCTTAGCAATAGAACCCTGGTTCCCAAAGCCACCCAGCAACGACTCGGATCAAATTTATTTATTTAATAAAAAAAAATAAAAAAAAAGTTACGGAAAGACGTCCTGCACATGATACGGACGATTATGGTTGCTGTGTCTTTCTTTGTGACCTTGTTCGCATCAAATGTTAGATGCGAGGAACCATTTATCGGCATGCTTCGTTCACCGTGAAAATGTGCATGGAGCACCACTAGGAACGCTTGGTAGCAAGTGCGGAAATGTGGTGCCTGGTGACAGCAAGAGCGCGATCTGATGCGGTGCATATGCGGCCTTAATACCGAGAACGCGATCTGATGCCGTACAGATACAGCCTTAATCCCTAGAGCACAATCTCGTGCCGTACATATACAGCCTCAATCCCCAGAACACGATCTGATGTCGTACAGATACAGCCTCAATCCCCAGAGCACGATCTCGTGCCGTACAGATACAGCCTCAATCCCCAGAACACGATCTGATGTCGTACAGATGCAGCCTCAATCCCCAGAGCACGATCTGATGTACAGATACAGCTTCAATCTCCAGAACACGATCTGATGTCGTACAGATACAGCCTCAATCCCAGAGCACAATCTCGTGCTGTACAAATACATCCTGAACTCCCAGAACACGATCTCGTGCCTTACGGAAGTATCCCCAATTTCCAGGGAGCGGCGCAGCCAGTACACTCTCTTTGGGGGGGGGGGGGGGGGGGGGGGTTAGGAGTGACCGGTCGAGTTGACCGCCTCCAAACTGAGTTTCTGGATTCATATCTGGCTGGAGAAATTTCGCCTTTGGATCAAGACGCAACGATCCCTATTACGTTGAATGTTCCTAAGCCTTTTTCGGGCACTGTGAGGCATGCGTGATATAATGCTCTATCCCTGGCAGAGGTATATTTCAGGTCCTCACTGGAGCTCAGTGGGCTTCGTACCGGCCGACAGGTGGTTCCACTATTGCCCCAAACACTATCAACATAACAGCTTAGCAACATAGCAACTAACAACACAACAGCTGGCAGCAAATTAGCTACTAATTTGTAACAATGGTATCCAGATGCTAGTATTACTATTCATTTTTGGACACTATCCCTAAAGTTTCAATTTTTGGCTGTTTGGATGAAGTTGGAAGTTGTAGCAAAAAGGAAAATGTTCAACCATAAAAGTAAAAAGCACTTTGAGGAATCTCCCACCTTGTGGCGAATAGAAAGTTAATCCAGGAATGAGAACTGCGTATTGGGGAAATGAGGATGCGAAGTAGTATTTTACAGGTAAGTGGCAGTAACAGATTCCTAAATTATACCCTGATATATGCCAGATATCTTGACCGTCCTCTACATTTCAAGTTTGTGAGGGACGAGCTTTAACTTGGTGTTCCTTCGGGGCAGTTTGGGGTCATGACCATCGTGCGCATCCTCCTAGATATCCTAGTGTATGTGCTATGACTGTACTATCCTAGTATACACTACGACTGCACTACTTGCATAGAGTCCGCCTGTCACCGTGCTGGTGTTGAGGCGCCGCTCTGCGTCTGAAGTCGGGCCGCCGGCCTGGCAGCGTGGACAGCGTGTAAACATCGTCGGCGCTCGTTGCGCCGGCTTGGCGGTGTTGGTCCAAGTGTTCACGACCACCTCGACGCGGCAGTGTTGTGCCTCGTCGACGGTGCCGACGGCTGCCGACGGCGACGGGACGGCGCGGTGTGCAGCCGCGCCTCGGCTGGCCAAACACGGGCCGACACCTGACCAAGCGCGCCGCCTCGCTCCCGACACCGCCTGAGGAAACACACACACAGCTGGCAGCTATCTTTTTCGGCGGAGCGAAGTTGTGTGTGTGTCCGTCGTCGGGTGAGGGCCATTTGGAGACAATTTTCCTCACTCGTCTCCCAAGGTCAGGACCACGCTGGTGCACTAGGGAGGTGTCTGTCTGTTGCCCAGGAGACAATGTGCCTAACTCGTCTCCCCAGACCAGGACCACGCTGGTGCACTAGGGGAGTGTCTGTAGCCCAGGAGACAGTGTACCTCACTCGTCGTCCCAGACCAGGACCACGCTGGTTCACTAGGGGAGTGTTTGTCTGTAGCCCAGGAGACAAGAGCGAGTGCCTGTTGCCCGTCTGTTTCCCGAAGGACGGAGCAATGTCCGCTGCCTGTCTGAGTCCCAGGGAAGGGACAGACGTCTGTTGCCCGTCTGTGCCACGGGGGACGGGACGGATGTCTGTTTCTCGTCTGTGTCCAAAAAGACAGGACGGGACGGTGTCTGTTTCCCGTCTGTGCCACGGGAGACTGGACCGGTGTTGTTCCTCACCTGTGTCCCATAGGACAGGACGGGACGGATGTCTGTTGCCCGTCTGTGTCCCAGGAGGAAAAGTCGACTGTCTGTCAGTTTCCCACGGAACGGTGCCAGATGCCTGATTCTCCGACCGTGCCTCAGATAATGAGTCTGTACAGAAGGGGAGAAGTTGGCTGTCTGCCACTGTGTCTGTATCTCCGCCTATGCCTCGGGAGTGAGTATGCAGCATCAGGTAGGGGGGTTTTTTTTTCCTTTTTTTTTTTTTCTCCCCCTTTTCCTCGGGAGTGAGTATGCAGCATCAGGTAGAGGTGGGTTGTCTGCTACTGTGTCTGTATCTCCGCCTATGCCTCGGGAGTGAGTGTGCAGCATCAGGTAGAGGTGGGTTGTCTGCTACTGTGTCTGTATCTCCGCCTATGCCTCGGGAGTGAGTGTGCAGCATCAGGTAGAGGTGGGTTGTCTGCCACTGTGTCTGTATCTCCGCCTATGCCTCGGGAGTGAGTATGCAGCATCAGGTAGAGGTGGGTTGTCTGCCACTGTGTCTGTATCTCCGCCTATGCCTCGGGAGTGAGTATGCAGCATCAGGTAGAGGTGGGTTGTCTGCCACTGTGTCTGTATCTCCGCCTATGCCTCGGGAGTGAGTATGCAGCATCAGGTAGAGGTGGGTTGTCTGCTACCGTGTGTGCCGCAGCCAACTCGGCCGCCAGCCTGGCCGGCCTGCTCTGGTTCGGCTCGTATTTTCCGTTCCTGATGATCCGGCCACGCGCCGCCACCATGTCCGTCGGACAGAAGATCGCCTCCTGCCTCCTGTCCAACACGGCCCTCGGGCTCGGGGGACAGATGTTCGCCCAGCAGGAGGCCACAGGTTGGACGGACGGCCGCTGTGCACCGTCTCAGTGCACGACGCAGTGCACTAAGCGTGCACCATCTGTGCATGGCTCGCCAGAATGTGTCAGGACCAGTCTGACCTTGCACGGCCTAGTCCTTGATGTAGAATTGATGCATCCGCCACGTGAAGCATCCTCTCTTTCTATCTGTCCATCTCTATATTTATCTATCTCTATATCGCTTTATATTTAATTTAACATCTGTTATCTCTCTAATTCTATCTCCCTCCCTCTCCCTCTCCATCTCTTCACCCTTTTTCTCTCTATTTGCCTCTCTCTCTACCTATATCTATATCTTTGCATCTCACTATCCTTTTTTAAATCTCTCTCCCTCTTTCTCCTTGTCCCTCCCTTCATGTCGCACTTCTCAGTGTTCCACCGCATCTCTTTCTCGTTTACTTTCTGTTCCTCTCGCTCTTCTTTCTCGTTTCCAACTACCAGTGGTCGTCGAAAACGCTAATGGCATGTGCTGAGAAAAAGGCAACTGTCAACGTCTTCTTTTCACGTTAAATATTGACGTTTCAACTGACAGTTCTTTGGAATCAGCATGAGCAAGTTGTGAATGTTGCTAATTAATTTTCTGTCGAAATTATTCCCTGAACGTGAATTAAGACCGACTTCGCTTGCATTCTCTTCCAGTTAAAAGGTGACAATGCGTTTGATGCTGCATTGAGCTGGATACTTCTAAGCTTCTCAGGGAGGTGGCATGGCGGTGCCGTCTGGTCGTTTTTGTTTTGTTTGTCTGTGTTAGTTGAAGTGAGGCTCCGTTCTTTCAGTCCCCCGTTCAACCATTTTGCAATGAACCATTCCACCGACAGCCCATCTGGCCAGCCGACAGCTCACGTGGTCCGCTGTCAGCCCATGTTCAGTTAGCGCCTTACGTCCGGACTCCTGTCGGTAAGGAACAGGTGTTCACTATAGATTTCGAGCCTGTAGCACAGCACAGTCTACGTTCCTACTGACCGCACATGGCATAGTTGCGCACCCCCGGGCATAAATCGATGGCAAATTGTACCAGCTGTCCGGCAGCTATTATGGGAACGACGACTGACCAGTGGAGGATGAGCCAATGCGCCACATGTGGTCTGCCAGACCCTGCTATGTCTGGTGTGGGAGGGCCACAACGCTCAGACATGGTTAAGGTAGAACAATAGTAGGAAAACAATTGTCGCGAAAGTAAACAAAAAACAAGCAGGTGTGTAATCGCGGCGCAGGTGACTCGTACAGAAAGGCGTGTATTCATTTATTTTAATTGTATTGTTCCTCGGTCCCCGTGGCTGGTCGAAGGTGCCAACACATGGAAAATGTTATTTTGCACATCTCTAAACCTACATCAATGCGTAAGCTTAGCTTAATTAAACTAGCACACCGTGTTCATTACTGTTGTGGGCTGCAAAGCTGCTTGGAAAACCAATAAATATGAGGGGAAAAATTAAGCCATTTTTTTCTGTCATACAATTGTAACTTTGGTTGATTTTTCGTCTTCTGGCATTCACTGACTTTTTACAGATCGGACATTCCCAGTATGAAGGTACAATTGAGAAATGCCAATCTAAATGTAAGATATATGTCTGCATATATGTGTGTGCGTGCGTTCATGCGCGCGTGCGTACGTGCGCGAGTATATGTGTGTGTATGTTTGTGTGCACACTTATAACGGTAATATGCACACCAGCAGATTCACTCCTCCGTTAATTATATACTGCGCATAATGTGGACATTTTTCAAACCAACCGGCGCGAACCGGCCGTCTGATCTCGCACCCACTTACCGAACTGACTTGACTTCGAGAACACACCATTGATAAACGTTCTCCTGCACGATGAGCTTCTCTTGTTATTGGCAGTGTCTAGCTGGTCCTGTATTTTGCCACATTTATATAGCACCTGTGAGCCATTGTCAGGAGCGGTACCAGATCTCAATGGGCACCACTACTGTTAGAAGCGATACCCGCCAGCGCTGTGGGCACCGCTACTGTGAGGAGCGGTACAAGTTAGCGCTGTGGGCACCGCTACTGTGAGGAGCGGTACAAGTTAGCGCTGTAGGCACCGCTACTGTGAGGAGCGGTACAAGTTAGCGCTGTGGGCACCGCTACTGTGAGAAACGGTACAAGTTAGCGCTGTGGGCACCCCTACTGTGAGGAGCGGTACAAGTTAGCTGTAGACACCGCTACTGTGAGAAGCGGTACAAGTTAGCCTGTAGACACCCCTATGTGGGGAGCGGTACACGCCAGCGCTGTGGGCACCGCTACTGTGAGAAGCGGTACAAGTTAGCCTCTGGGCACCGCTACTGTGAGAAGCGGTACAAGTTACGCTCTGGGCACCGCTACTGTGAGAAGCGGTACAAGTTAGCGCTGTGGGCACCGCTACTGTGAGAAACGGTACAAGTTAGCGCTGTGGGCACCCCTACTGTGAGGAGCGGTACACGCCAGCGCTGTGGGCACCGCTTCTCGGCCCGCTCCAACGTCATTTAGCTTATTGCGAAGGGGATGGAGACGAATGACAAACTAGTGAAGATGTAACATATAAAATGGGTATTGAATTTTTTGGGGAGGAATCCCCCAAATTCCTGGTATATTGAGGACACTGCAATACTTATCAAGATTGAGAAGCAAACAAGTCGATTAAATATCAACTTTGGATTCGAGAAAACTGGATATTTACCAGTAGGAAGATTCTGACAAGCAATCCCTGGATTTCAATGTACCTAATAGGCAAGGCAATCATCATGAACTTCGAATCGAGTAACTTGCAAAGGGTGTCACGTGAGAACTTCAAACAACCAGGTGCTTTGTTCTTGGCAGCAGATTTGAAACAGACTCCTCGGCCACGATAACCCCGCGTACATAGGAATACCGTCGCATGCTCTGAAGCGCCACCCAACAGCGCAGGTGAGTGGTGATAGCCTCTACTGAATGTTCCGCTGCTCGTGCACCTCGAAGGCGTTGCTGCATGTTGTTGTTTGCTTTGTGAAGTTCGCTTTTCATGTTGCCTGCGCTTCTTGGTCTACTTGTTGCGTTGATTCACATTATGTACCAGTTTCCGTTGTGATGGACTGCTGGCACGGTTATCAAATATGAAGTGCATTGAATATCAATTCATCTCGAATACATCATCACTGTAAAAGTAGCTACTTTGATATGCGCGCAGTTTCCAGCCTGAGGCTTCACAGTTGTATTTTTAATTAGAAATGTTCGAATATCCTATGCATGACTACTGAATACACCTGGCTTGAGAGGGGAATTTGACCATGCGAGTGCATTACGCGACCAAGAACTTCTATGAGGAAGTGTTTTGACTGGAGGAGCCGAGACGTTAGACACGCTAGGGAGCGCTACATGACCAAGGTTGTCGATGCGCCCTAAAGCCTTAATAACTAACGACGTTAGAAACGCTCGGAATACTGAATTCGACTGGAGTACCTGGAACGTTAGTAATACTCGGAATACTTATTTCGATTGGAGTAACTGAGACCTTAGTAATGCACAGTTCACTGACTTTGGCTGGCGTAGCCGGGACCTTGGTAATGCTCAGTTCACTGAGTTTCACTGGAGTAGCCGAGACGTTAACAATACTCAGTTCACTGACTTTGACTGGAGTAGCTGGGACGTTAGTAATATTCAGTTCACTGACTTTGACTGGAGTAGCCGGGATCTTTGTAATACTCAGTTCAATGACTTTGACTGGAATAGCCGGGACGTTAGCAATATTCGGACTGCTGACCTCATCGAGTGAGTTAGGCTTAACACAAAGTCTGACGGCCTTCATCGAACGTTGAGTTCGGCGGTCGTATTTTGCCCTTATGGGCTTGCTATTTCTTGTTCGGTCACTAACGAATTTTTGTGGTGAGGCACTAACAATACGTTTGTGGTTCTTTTTCGGAAGTGTGGGTGCATTTAATTTTACATTTGTCATCTATTCAGACACACAATGGGTGTACGCATTAAAATGGTCAACTGAAACATTTGCATACAATTCAATTTAAGTCACAGCGCCAGTTCATCTTTCGCAAAAGCCCGTTTAGATGGACAACCGGAGGACTTGCAGGAAGTTGTCGAGCCGGTTGCGGGTGTCGATGTGTCGAGATTGAGAGTCAGCACGTTTGCTGTGGCTGTCGAACTGAGTCTCGTCTCCTCAGGGGAGGGGGTACAATGGAGCAACATCAACTCGAGTGTCTCCACCGACGACACCTTCAGAATGAGCCATGTGCTAGGTGAGTTTAAGTTAAGACTGGTCCCCGCAAGGTATATACGATGGTTCGGTTTCACCATGTTTCCCCAGCAAGACGTGTTTTACATTTATTCACGGTGACGTACGTTGATTTATGAAAATCATTGGGGGAAACAAAATGTATGAAGCCAATGGGCGGCCTAAATCGGTCGGGAGACACACTCCATAGGGTCCTATGTTAAAAGCATCCACTATTGGGATGACCAAGCCAACTTTGGAGGTGCGCTTGCCCCCATACAAGCATAAAAACAACCCAATGCCCACAGTACACCCTACATTACCGAACGTATGCAACTTACAGACCTCATTTGCAACGCCTCGCAAAGCTCCAACACAGTTGCTTCGCATTACTTGACCTGGATATATTCAATGACGCAGACGGTTAACCCTTTCCGGTCTTTCCGAGTCTTTCGGTCTTTCCGGTCAAGTCATCCCACCCCGTCTCGGGGGGGGGGGGCGGTTAAAGACCCCCTCTAAAATATAAACTAAGTGTGACACGAATACGAGTGGTGTCATTGGAAAGCGTTCGACGAGTAGGGTCCGGGCCCAGCCTTCAAAACAATTTTCCCCCAAACGTGACGTCACTAGGGGGCTAGATTTTCACGACTTTTCACGACTTACATTATGTTTTTGACTCTGGGGAGTTTATTTTGGAGGATATATGAAAAAAAAACTTATTTGGAAACTTCTTCCAAGCTTCTTCCAATCAAAACTTCCAAATAAAATTCCAAAATTTATTTGGAATGAGAAAAGGACAGTGAAAACGACCAGGGCTATATTTTTTGGGGCCCTCCAAGATAAAATTGTATTTTTTTGAAATTTCAAAATTATGAGTTTTCAAGTTTTCTTACATTTTCCTTTTCCAATGGGTAGAACAGACCGAGAAACGTTGTTGGAAGTCAACTTGCCCTAATAAAAAAATGCTTACTTTAGCCAGAATCCTGTATTTAAACTACAATTTGGCAAATACGCAAAATGTATATGTAGTCAAAAAGGAAAGAAAAAAGGAAAAATTCCTCTCGTTCGTTTTATTGCATCCGTAAAGATAAGCAAACGCTGAAAGTTTCATTAAAATCTCTGCATCCATTAAAGCGTGACGACTGGTTGCACTTTTTTGGAGGTGACCTCACTTGACCTTGACTAACTCGTTGACCCTAGATGACCTGACCTCAAATTTTTTAATCAGCATGTCAAATTGATGTGGAAAAGGGTATGCCAAATTTGGGCGCGCTACCGCGCGTTGTTCGTCCGCTACCCGCGAAAAACCTGAGGGGGGCCGTTGAAGCTCCCCGAGACGGAACGGGTTAATGGTGCAAAAAAATTACAAACCCTGCGCATGGTCTTGTGAAGGAGATATAGCCTTGCATGACAAGTAGAACTTACTTCAGCGGGTGGGCCTGACACGCAACCTACCGAGACAGCCAGCGCAAGGTTGGAGTGATCGATATAGCCTATTTACATATTGAAGGCATACACGTATTAAAGGTGTTCTTTTGCATACTACCCAAGATATATTTCTTCTCCTTGATTGTCGAAGGTTGCGGCCATTTGGTTACATCTTTTTCAAGGCACAGATTAGATTACATGCCAAAGTCCTTCGAGAATACAATATATCGAAACGTAGGAAACATTGGCCAATGAAATCATAAAAGCCTGGGCCAATCTATGTCACATGTCATGTTCCTGTTCATTTAACTTTACGAAATATAGCTGTCACCATGAGTGCAATGAGCGCACTCACCATTAACCCGATAGCATTTACCGGAAATAAGTGACCTAACGATTGACTAGCACTCCCTACCCAATTTGTGAGCCACTCTTACTTCAATGATTGTCCCAATGCGTTGTCATTTGTCAAATCCATCTACTTTGTCAACAAACCCTACCACTCAATTAGCGGTGAATGTGTATATAGTGCATCGTGAACCACTCACCTCACTGGCGGTCTAGAATGGGAATTTGCGGTTGCTAATGCATTATTACGTTGCCATGACAACGAGAATGCAACAATTCAATGCCACGGAGCACACGACAGCCGTGCGACACTGTATGCACTATGCTACACCACACGACACACAATTACTACACGACGCTGCGTGTACTGGAGCACGCCCCACGGCACTGTATCACCGTACGACACTGTATCACCGTACGACATCCTATGTACTGTATCACACCACACGACACTGTGTGTACTGTACCACACCACACGACACTGTGTGTACTGTACCACACCACACGACACTGTGTGTAGTGTACCACACCACACGACACTGTGTGTAGCATACCACACCACACGACACTGTATGTACTGTACCACACCACACGACACTATGCACTGTACCACACCACACGACACTGTATGTACTGTACCACACCACACGACATTGCACTCGGCGCATCACCTGAATAAAAAGCTGTGATGGCCACCTTATCCCACATGTGTTCAATGCTCCGAAGGAGCAGTTGCCGTCTAACAATGGCATTGTAGGTGTTCGGTGGGACTTACACATAGGCGTGCCAAGGGGAATGGCATGGGCACCATCACCCACCTACGTTTTCGTGATCGCAATCATTATCCACGTGGAACAAACTTTCCGCCGTCCTGTCCATTGTTCACCAGTTCAATGGCGCTCCTGCGCTCGCGTGCTATAGAGCGGAGTTAGAACGGAGGACGTGTTAGAACGGTGGAGGACCTAGTCACGTGTTAGAACGGAGGACAGGCGCGGAAGCGTTCTTGTTTGCGCAACGTGTGGACGAAGCCATCCCCACATCAATAATTAGGAGACCAGTGATCAGTGATCAGTGACCAGTGACCGCCACATGACCACGCTATTCTTGCTGGTTGATCACTAACGAGATGCTATTGTGAAGCCCCAGCAATGCTTCATTTATCAGTGTACCTTTAGCTTAGTGCAGCTTTAGTGGTTGCATTTATACTCCTGTTCAACATCTAAGGCCATCAAAGTGCTTATACTATACCTGAGTCCCTGGTGACACAGCCATGCCACCTATAACTGAGTCGCCGGTGACGCAGCTATGCTACACCTCGCCTCCCGGTCTGATGTACCGATAACTGAGTCGCCGGTGACACAGCTATGCTACACCTCGCCTCACGGTCTGATGTGCCTATAACTGAGTCGCCGGTGACACAGCTATGCTACACCTCGCCTCCCGGTCTGATGTACCTATAACTGAGTCGCCGGTGACACAGCTATGCTACACCTCGCCTCCCGGTCTGATGTACCGATAACTGAGTCGCCGGTGACACAGCTATGCTACACCTCGCCTCCCGGTCTGATGTGCCTATAACTGAGTCGCCGGTGACACAGCTATGCTACACCTCGCCTCCCGGTCTGGTGTACCGATAACTGAGTCGCCGGTTACACAGCTATGCTACACCTCGCCTCCCGGTCTGGTGTACCGATAACTGAGTCGCCGGTTACACAGCTATGCTACACCTCGCCTCCCGGTCTGGTGTACCGATAACTGAGTCGCCGGTGACACAGCTATGCTACACCTCGCCTCCCGGTCTGGTGTACCTATAACTGAGTCGCCGGTTACACAGCTACTACACCACGCCTCCCGGTCTGGTGTACCTATAACTGAGTCGCCGGTGACACAGCTATGCTACACCTCGCCTCCCGGTCTGGTGTACCGATAACTGAGTCGCCGGTGACACAGCTATGCTACACCTCGCCTCACGGTCTGATGTACCTATAACTGAGTCGCCGGTGACACAGCTATGCTACACCACGCCTCCCGGTCTGATGTGCCTATAACTGAGTCGCCGGTGACACAGCTATGCTACACCTCGCCTCACGGTCTGATGTGCCTATAACTGAGTCGCCGGTGACACAGCTATGCTACACCTCGCCTCACGGTCTGATGTGCCTATAACTGAGTCGCCGGTGACACAGCTATGCTACACCTCGCCTCACGGTCTGATGTACCTATAACTGAGTCGCCGGTGACACAGCTATGCTACACCTCGCCTCCCGGTCTGATGTACCTATAACTGAGTCGCCGGTGACACAGCTATGCTACACCTCGCCTCCCGGTCTGATGTACCGATAACTGAGTCGCCGGTTACACAGCTATGCTACAACACGCCTCCCGGTCTGGTGTACCGATAACTGAGTCGCCGGTTACACAGCTATGCTACACCTCGCCTCCCGGTCTGGTGTACCGATAACTGAGTCGCCGGTTACACAGCTATGCTACACCTCGCCTCCCGGTCTGGTGTACCGATAACTGAGTCGCCGGTTACACAGCTATGCTACAACACGCCTCCCGGTCTGGTGTACCGATAACTGAGTCGCCGGTTACACAGCTATGCTACACCTCGCCTCCCGGTCTGGTGTACCGATAACTGAGTCGCCGGTGACGCAGCTATGCTACACCACGCCTCCCGGTCTGATGTTCCCCAACGTTCACCGCCGCCGCTTCTCCGTGGTATTGATACCTTGCCTTGAACCCCTGCGCCCCGCAGCTTCACTGCAGCCACCTCGTCATCTGCTCGACGTCTCCCGTGTGACGCGTCTCGATCGTACCGCTCGCCGTGGCCGTGTACGTCTCCCGTATGACGCGTCTCGATCGTACCGCTCGCCGTGGCCGTGTTGCAGGCATGTTCGTCGTCGA
The DNA here is from genome assembly GCA_034440575.1 of Imbricaverruca yamaguchii. Classification (NCBI taxonomy): domain Eukaryota; kingdom Metazoa; phylum Arthropoda; class Thecostraca; family Neoverrucidae; genus Imbricaverruca; species Imbricaverruca yamaguchii. Next base: position 611,596 of record JAOTOL010001361.1, on the reverse strand, counting down.
CACGCTGATGTACCTGACCCTGGCCTGGTACATCGAGGCGGTCTTCCCCGGCGAGTACGGCATCCCCCAGCCGTGGTACTTCCCCTTCACGGTGCGTGTGACGGTACAGGGGTGGCCGTGAGACGTGTGACGCGTTATCTGCGGCACGTGGTACCCTGTACCCACGTGCTATGTGTGGTACTACCTTGGTGATGTGTTGCGGTTGCGTTGAAGCAAGAGGGAAGCAAAGGGAAGTTGAGAAATTACTTGAACACCTGGAGGAGCATTGAATGCAGCCAATTGCTTTGGCTCGACCCATCACAAGATGGAAGCTTGCTTACAGATGGATATCGTTGTGTTTGCTTGGAAGCAATCCGTTTTGCACAAGTGTATAGCGCTGGTCCAGGTGGATAGATACACATGTATATTCAGCGTTGGTAATGAAAGTGCCTTTACACATGTACATTTATCATTCTCGACTTAATGCGATCCTTCTGAGAAGGCACTTTAATTTGCTCCTACGTCAGTGGTGCTCTTTCCCTAATGATCCACATTTCAAGTGATTGCATAAGCTTCTTTGCGCACGGCAGTTATTCCGAGGAGCAACCTGTATGTATCATGATCAGGATAGTAATGCTATGCTAAGCTTCAGAGAGTAGTGAGCTGATTGTCGTCCTGCTGGTGATGCAGCTACACCTCTATATAGCTAAGTCACCTGTGACGCAGCTATACCATGATCAGGATAGTAATGCTATGCTTAGCTTCAGAGAATAGTGAGCTGATTGTCGTCCTGCTGGTAATGCAGCTACACCGCTATATAGCTAAGTCACCTGTGACGCAGCTATACCATGATCAGGATAGTAATGCTATGCTTAGCTTCAGAGAATAGTGAGCTGATTGTCGTCCTGCTGGTGATGCAGCTACACCTCTATATAGCTAAGTCACCTGTGACGCAGCTATACCATGATCAGGATAGTAATGCTATGCTTAGCTTCAGAGAATAGTGAGCTGATTGTCGTCCTGCTGGTGATGCAGCTACACCGCTATATAGCTAAGTCACCTGTGACGCAGCTATACCATGATCAGGATAGTAATGCTATGCTTAGCTTCAGAGAATAGTGAGCTGATTGTCGTCCTGCTGGTGATGCAGCTACACCTCTATATAGCTAAGTCACCTGTGACGCAGCTATACCATGATCAGGATAGTAATGCTATGCTTAGCTTCAGAGAATAGTGAGCTGATTGTCGTCCTGCTGGTGATGCAGCTACACCTCTATATAGCTAAGTCACCTGTGACGCAGCTATACCATGATCAGGATAGTAATGCTATGCTTAGCTTCAGAGAATAGTGAGCTGATTGTCGTCCTGCTGGTGATGCAGCTACACCGCTATATAGCTAAGTCACCTGTGACGCAGCTATACCATGATCAGGATAGTAATGCTATGCTAAGCTTCAGAGAATAGTGAGCTGATTGTCGTCCTGCTGGTGATGCAGCTACACCTCTATATAGCTAAGTCACCTGTGACGCAGCTATACCATGATCAGGATAGTAATGCTATGCTTAGCTTCAGAGAATAGTGAGCTGATTGTCGTCCTGCTGGTGATGCAGCTACACCGCTATATAGCTAAGTCACCTGTGACGCAGCTATACCATGATCAGGATAGTAATGCTATGCTTAGCTTCAGAGAATAGTGAGCTGATTGTCGTCCTGCTGGTGATGCAGCTACACCGCTATATAGCTAAGTCACCTGTGACGCAGCTATACCATGATCAGGATAGTAATGCTATGCTTAGCTTCAGAGAATAGTGAGCTGATTGTCGTCCTGCTGGTGATGCAGCTACACCGCTATATAGCTAAGTAACTTGTGACGCAGCTATATCATGATCAGGATAGTAATGCTATGCTAAGCTTCAGAGAATAGTGAGCTGATTGTCGTCCTGCTGGTGATGCAGCTACACCGCTATATAGCTAAGTCACCTGTGACGCAGCTATACCATGATCAGGATAGTAATGCTATGCTTAGCTTCAGAGAATAGTGAGCTGATTGTCGTCCTGCTGGTGATGCAGCTACACCGCTATATAGCTAAGTCACCTGTGACGCAGCTATACCATGATCAGGATAGTAATGCTATGCTTAGCTTCAGAGAATAGTGAGCTGATTGTCGTCCTGCTGGTGATGCAGCTACACCTCTATATAGCTAAGTCACCTGTGACGCAGCTATACCATGATCAGGATAGTAATGCTATGCTTAGCTTCAGAGAATAGTGAGCTGATTGTCGTCCTGCTGGTGATGCAGCTACACCGCTATATAGCTAAGTCACCTGTGACGCAGCTATACCATGATCAGGATAGTAATGCTATGCTTAGCTTCAGAGAATAGTGAGCTGATTGACGTCCTGCTGGTGATGCAGCTACACCGCTATATAGCTAAGTAACTTGTGACGCAGCTATACCACCACACATCATAGATGTAGACCTGCCGAGATTCCACGGTGAGGGTTGTGGTCCAGCAGCAGGAATTCTCACAAACAGAAGAAAATGCAACCTCGAATGACTGACATCAGTTTTGGAAATCTCCACCCCTTCCCATTGATTGCACTGTATTTATATTATTTTCTTGCGAAGTGTACCGTTTTCAGGGATAACCCAGGGATGATCCAACGAAAACAGGGAAGGTCCTACCACCGCCGCCCCCCACCCGGAGTCTCAGACGATGCCTACTGTCGTGTCTCCAGAGGCACTACTGGCTTGGCACACCAGTGACGGGACCGGAGCTGGCTCCTACGAACAACAACACACTGAAACAAGACTTCTTCGAGGTGGAGCCGGCAAACGCCAAGGCCGGAGTTAAAATCAAACACCTGTCCAAGGTCAGGTGGCTCGGTCGTGGCTGAGGTCGTCGACAGGTCAGACAGCTGCGAAAGGTCAGGTGCCACGGCCGTGGCTAAGGCAATGGCTAAGGTCGCCGACAGGTCAGATGCTCCAGTCCTGAGAAAAAGGCTGAGCATAAGGTCAGAGGCCTGCTTGCCTTGATGCAAAAGGTCAGGGAGCTGCCTGTATTGATTCGCGTGGGTAGATTCACGAACAATAGTCAGACATGTGACGCACGTGGCCAGTGGTGTGGAGGTCAGACCAGTCAGTGGTTGGCAGGTCAGCCAGTGGCATGGTAGTCAGGTCAGGTCAGGTCAGCCAGTGCCCTGTAGTCAGTCAGTTTTTGTCTGGTCGCTGGGACCAACATCGTGTAAGTATCGTTAAATAATATCTCACAGTACCACACCGTATTGCAACAGGACACAGGGGAGGAAGTCGAGAGTAGGGCCGGAGCCATATATCGCTACATCAGGATATGAGGTAGTGGAACTGGTAGTATATATATTGCTACAACAGGATATGTGGACAATACATTTTTTGTCCCAACAGATGAGAGAGCAGAGCCAGCTATGACATTGCTCGTTCATTCCATACATGATGGTTTAGCTGCATTCATTTTGCTTAGGGTGTCTATTTCCTGAAGTAATTTTGTATTTATTAATTTTCCTCTATACGCGCCCGATATTACTTTGCCTTTTATAAGGCTACGCGAAAGAAAGTTGAGCAATCTCACTCGTATTTTGAAGCCTGTCATTCCAGAAGGTAAAATCCAATCGTTCAACCGGATTTTCTGGAAGCTCGCTGGCGCTGGAATTCAATTTCATAGATAAACCAACGTCTGTGTGGCCATTTGACATGGAGGCGCAATAGCTAAAGCAGTGTATTTTGAAGATGATTCTAGAGATTGGACGCGATATGGAAAACGAGCAGACAGCTGCTATTCCATAGCATATGGCTGTCCTTTGCGCTAACCATTGCCGGTTGTTCTACACTGTTTTCCTTTGAACTAAAATAAATATTTGTTTGAGAAAAGGTTGTCTTTTTATATCCCAGACTGAATTCTACTAACCTGAGGTACTACGGGTGTCCAAACGGTGCATGTCATCTTAGGTCAGAGGTTCTGCCTATCTACTGCCGGCGACCGATTATTCTCACACTGTTGCCTAATGTCTAACTCACCGCTTTGTTTTTGACCCGTAAACGTCTATTACTATTATCGTCAACATACATATAATTAGGTGCATGAGGGCTGTCATGCAGAATAGCTGACTGGTTGACGGATTGATTGGCTCATTCTCTGTCTCCGCAGGAGGCGAATATCTGAAATATTTGCTGATGCTATTTTCGCGAAAATATGTCCTTGGCTTCAGTTCTCAGGTTTATATATTTATTTCGGATTAGTCGCCAGAGCTGATCGCTGGGCATGACTAGCATGCTACCACGCCACGTGGCATGCTGACATGTTGGCACTTGTTGGTACGGAAATCAATCAATTACATCCCTGAAATGTCCAATCCAATTGTAAATATGCTGCATCAGGACACTGTTAATCCAGACACTGTTAATCAGACACGTAAATGTTCTCATATTTCACAACTGCCCCGAGAAATTACGTGTCACCCAACCATTAGCGTATCACCCAACCAATCACTTCTCACCCACTCAATCACGTGTCACCCAACCAATCACTTCTCACCCCCTCAATCACGTGTCACCCAACCAATCACTTCTCACCCCCTCAATCACGTGTCACCCAACCAATCACTTCTCACCCCCTCAATCACGTGTCACCCAACCAATCACGTGTCACCCGACCAATCACATGTCACACAACCAATCACGTGTCACACAACCAATCACGTGTCACCCAACCAATCACGTGTCACCCGACCATTCACATGTCACGCAACCAATCACGTGTCACCCAACCAATCACGTGTCACACAACCAATCACGTGCTACCCAACCAATCACGTGCTACCCAACCAATCACGTGTCACACAACCAATCACGTGGCACCCACTCAATCGCGTGTCACCCGACCAATCACTTGTCACACAACCAATCACGTGCTACCCAACCAATCACGTGCTACCCAACCAATCACGTGTCACACAACCAATCACGTGCTACCCAACCAATCACGTGCTACCCAACCAATCACGTGTCACACAACCAATCACGTGTCACCCAACCAATCACGTGCTACCCAACCAATCACGTGCTACCCAACCAATCACGTGTCACACAACCAATCACGTGCTACCCAACCAATCACGTGCTACCCAACCAATCACGTGTCACCCAACCAATCACGTGCTACCCAACCAATCACGTGTCACACAACCAATCACGTGCTACCCAACCAATCACGTGCTACCCAACCAATCACGTGTCACACAATCAATCATGTGTCACACAACTTGAATACCATTTTTGTCCTCAGGTATTCTCCAACGGCAAGATTGCCGTCAACCAGATGAACTTGAACATGTACGAAGGTCAAATCACCGCGCTCCTCGGCCACAACGGTGCAGGAAAGACAACTACCATGTCCATGCTGGTCGGTAAGTGCGGCGACTATGTGTGTCGGTAAGTGCGGCGACTATGCGTGTCGGTAAGTGCGGCGACTATGCGTGTCGGTAAGTGCGGCGACTATGCGTGTCGGTAAGTGCGGTGACTATGCGTGTCGGTAAGTGCGGCGACTATGCGTGTCGGTAAGTGCGGCGACTATGCGTGTCGGTAAGTGCGGCGACTATGCGTGTCGGTAAGTGCGGCGACTATGCGTGTCGGTATGTGCGGCGACTATGCGTGTCGGTATGTGCGGCGACTATGCGTGTCGGTAAGTGCGGCGACTATGCGTGTCGGTTAGTGCGGTGACTATGCGTGTCGGTAAGTGCGGCGACTATGCGTGTCGGTAAGTGCGGCGACTATGCGTGTCGGTATGTGCGGCGACTATGCGTGTCGGTTAGTGCGGCGACTATGCGTGTCGGTAAGTGCGGCGACTATGCGTGTCGGTAAGTGCGGCGACTATGCGTGTCGGTAAGTGCGGCGACTATGCGTGTCGGTAAGTGCGGCGACTATGCGTGTCGGTAAGTGCGGCGACTATGTGTGTCGGTAAGTGCGGCGACTATGCGTGTCGGTTAGTGCGGCGACTATGCGTGTCGGTAAGTGCGGCGACTATGCGTGTCGGTAAGTGCGGCGACTATGCGTGTCGGTATGTGCGCGGCGACTACGCGTGTCGGTTGGTGCAGTGACTGTAGTGTTGGTATGTGCAGTAGCTGTACATGTCTGTATGTACAGTGACTGTACGTGCCTGTATGTGTAGTGAACGTACGTGACGGTATGTACAGTGGTTGTACATGTATGTGTGCACAGTGACTGTACGGGGACGAATGGTCTAGGGGTAAGTTGCTCGTCTCACAATCGAAAGATTGTGGGTTCGAGTCTCGCCTGTCGCTACTCTTCGCCCGCGACCAATCGGCGTGAGAGATTGGCGACGCTACATGACTCAACGGTCGATGTGTCGTAAAACCAATAACCAACCAACCAACAGTGACTGTACGTGTCTGAATGTACAATGACTGTACGTGTCGATATGTGCAGTGAATGTACGTGTCTGTATGTGCAGTGAATGTACGTGTCTGTATGTGCAGTGAATGTACGTGTCTGTATGTGCAGTGAATGTACGTGTCTGTATGTGCAGTGAATGTACGTGTCTGTATGTGCAGTGAATGTACGTGTCTGTATGTGCAGCGGCTGTACGTGTCGGTATGTGCAGTGACTACATGCCATCGCCTTGATCGCCTCGTTCTGGAAGGCGCGGTAATCTGGTTGCCCTGCTAGGTGCAATGATTAGCTGGCGTTCGTGTGATTGCCAAGTAATGTGCGGTCGATGGAGGTGGATTGCTCTCGCTCCACTGGACGTATCACAATGGACGAAGCGATTGGCATCGCTGTGTGCCATAACGTATCTAATCCATTCACAAATAGCCCCATCGATGTGAGGACAGGAAAGCAACGCAGTGCTGCACTTAACGCAGCTGGTAAGCACAAGGCGAGGCGGGGAATTTGAGGTTCCTCCACTTCTCCCGTGAAGTTAGCTAACATTGCGTTTTGTGGGATAATGAGAGGACGATAATCAGACGCCTGTAATCAATCTCTCGGTCAGATCCTCACACCGCGTCTCGGTGGGGGTGGGGTGGGGGGGTGTGTGAAAGGAACCCCCTCTAAAATACAAACTAAGCGTCGCACAATAACGAAAGAGGCGTCATCGGAAAGCGCTCGACGAGTAGGGCCAAACGCCACCCGAAAATTCCACCTCCCACAAAAGTGACGTCACTAAGGGGCCTAGGTTTTTACAACTTACATCATGTTTTAGCTCTAGGGAGTTCATTTTGTTGGAGATTTGAAGAAAAAAATGGGAATCAGAAAAGGAAAGCGACATCGATCAGTACCATAACATTTCTGCCCATCCAAAAATCTTCCTTTATTAATTTCAAAAGTTTGAGATTTCAAGTTTTCTTTAATTTTCCTTCTCTAATGGGCACAGTGGACCGAAAAATGTTGTTCGAAGTTAGCTTGCGGCAATAGAAAATGCTTACTTTACCCAGAATCTTCCATCGATTGAACTCTAATGGTCAAATATGCAAAACTAATAAGTAATCAAAAATGGAAATAAAATCATCTGATGCGGTTTATTGCATCCCTAAAGATCAACAAACGCTGAAAGTTTCAATAAATTTCTTTATCCGTTAAAGCATGGCGGCTGGTTGAACTTTTTAGGAGGTAACCTCACTTGACCTTGACCAACTGGTTAACTAAAGACGACCTGACTTCACAAACATAACACAACTTGTCAAATTGGCGTGGGAAAAGGTATGCCAAATTTCGGCGCGCTGCCTCGTACATTCTTTCACTATCCGCTGAAAACCTTGGGAGTTCGTTAACGAGACGGTCGTTAACGAGACCCCCCCTACCCCGAGACGGCGTGGGATATGTAACGTCCAAAATCTTATGACATTTGGAATAATTTCAGCTTAAACAAGTTTTAAAAAACTTGGAAATGGACGACCCAAGAATGTCGAGTATAATTAGTCTAGGCTATCCTTCACTCAGAATCAGGGGCACAACTAGGAAAATACGACAGGGTGGGGGGAATATATTTTTACTTGCACTAAACTGCGCTAAAAGCTAAAAAGTCCCCGAATTTCTACCGCTATTTTCTTTTCTTGCCGAGGGTAGACCATGATAGAAACCAAAGATGTTTATTTTATGATGCCTAAATTGTTCAAATGGATTCGGCCGATCTATTATTAAGGCTTTCTGTATGGTTACAACATGCAATGCCGTTCCGTGGTTATCCTGCATACATCGAACATACCACACTGCTGAGTAATCCTCTTCTATGCTTAGGCTTATCAGACATTTCGCAGATATCTTATAAAAACTTCTTTGGCAAGTGATAGACTCGTTGACCCCGCGTTGACGATGTCAAAAACACCGGTTATTTCACGCATCACAATCCCTATCCAAACATCTCTTGACAGGTATCGCCTGACCGACTCACCACGTATCCACAGTCCCACCAGGTGGCACTGACCGACTCACCACGTGTCCACAGTACCACCAGGTGGCACTGACCGACTCACCACGTGTCCACAGTCCCACCAGGTGGCACTGACCGACTCACCACGTGTCCACAGTCCCACCAGGTGGCACTGACCGACTCACCACGTGTCCACAGTCCCACCAGGTGGCGTGACTGACCGACTACACGTCACAGTCCCACCAGGTGGCGCTGACCGACTCAGCACGTACCCACAGTCCCACCAGGTGGCACTGACCGACTCACCACGTGTCCACAGTTCCACCAGGTGGCGCTGACCGACTCAGCACGTACCCACAGTCCCACCAGGTGGCACTGACCGACTCACCACGTGTCCACAGTCCCTCCAGGTGGCACTGACCGACTCACCACGTGCCCACAGTCCCACCAGGTGGCGCTGACCGACTCATCACGTGCCCACAGTCCCACCAGGTGGCACTGACCGACTCACCACGTGTCCACAGTCCCACCAGGTGGCACTGACCGACTCACCACGTGTCCACAGTCCCACCAGGTGGCGCTGACCGACTCACCACGTGCCCACAGTCCCACCAGGTGGCGCTGACCGACTCACCACGTGCCACACCAGTACCCACAGGGTTGCAGGGCCCGACTCATCACGTGTCCACAGTCCCACCAGGTGGCGCTGACCGACTCACCACGTGCACACAGTCCCACCAGGTGGCACTGACCGACTCACCACGTGCCCACAGTCCCACCAGGTGGCGCTGACCGACTCACCACGTCTCCACAGTCCCTCCAGGTGGCGCTGACCGACTCACCACGTGCACACAGTCCCACCAGGTGGCGCTGACCGACTCACCACGTGTCCACAGTCCCACCAGGTGGCGCTGACCGACTCACCACGTGCCCACAGTCCCACCAGGTGGCGCTGACCGACTCAGCACGTACCCACAGTCCCACCAGGTGGCACTGACCGACTCACCACGTGCCCACAGTCCCACCAGGTGGCGCTGACCGACTCACTGTTCGCCCGCAGGCCTGTACCCGACGTCATCCGGGACAGCCATCATCAACGGCTACGACATCCGTCACGACATGGACGAAGTGCGATCGTCCCTGGGTATCTGCCCACAGCACGATGTCCTGTTCGACGAGCTCACCGTAGCCGAACACATCAGGTTCTTCTGTGAGGTACTGTTTAACTGGAATCTGATCTTAGTACAGCCTACTAGTAAGCCTAAGTACGGTCACTTACTAACTTTTCCTGCTTATTTAGTGACCTGGGCACGTTGAGTTCCTCTGTACGCATAAACGTGACGGCAGAATAGCTGTAGAAATAGCTGCGTTCTACGTTGCTGAAAACGTCCATCTCTGATAGGTCGCTGAACATCGTTCGCATATCGGTTTTTATCGCCTGTTTTTTATCTGCACTTAAATTGGTTCGGTCTTTCACAGCTCAAGGGATTCGATGGCGACTACAAAGAGGAAATCAACAAAATGCTGGTGACTCTACAGCTGGAGGATAAAAGGGACGCTCAATCCCATACGTTATCCGGTGCGTGCCGCTTTACCACACATGTCACGGAGCCTGTGCATGCTCGGTCGTGTGCATTACCGCACCTGTGCCACATCTGGTGCTTAGCTACGCTTATTTCCGCTCACTTTCGCTGTTTGTGTCTGTGCCATATTTGTCTTGCTGTGACTTGATGAATACTGCCAGACCTGTACCGTAAATCACGCCGGTCACGCCACCAGACGCGTTACAAAGCCATTCCTAGCCGCAGACGGTTTCAGTTTTGTGCACGTTCAGTCATTAGCTTCCAGCAATAGCTGGAGGCTCATCACCATCGAAGAATTATCAGGTGCCATAGTTTGCGCATTTATGGTGGTCCCAAGAGTTCGCGTGCGATCGAAGTACCTGAGCCTCATGGCCACATTCTCCATTCAGCATCACTGACAGTCCAGGTGCAACGTGGAATGGCTATCAAGCCGGTTTTCCAAGAACTTGGAAGTCAGTGCCTTACCCGTCCTATCCTACATTGACGCCTCTGCCGTTTGCGAATTATACCGTGTGGTTCATAAACTCAACAGCCGCTCGCCACAGAGACGTAATTCTTCCAGGATAGTGTGCAGGTACACCAGAACCCATACAAATCATTAATCACAAATATCGATGATGGATGGGTGTTCAAATTGTCAGCAGCCTTTTGAAGTTGGCATTGAATGACCAAGTATCGGTGAATGACTCAACTATCGGTGAATGACACCAACTACTAGTATCTCCGCTTGCCGACAGGTGGCATGAAACGGAAACTGTCTGTGGGGGTGGCGTTGTGCGGCGACTCCAAGGTGGTGTTGCTGGACGAGCCCACTAGCGGGATGGATCCTTCTGCTCGCCGCTCCACATGGGACCTGCTTCAGGTACGTCATCGACTCTGCACGACGCCAGAGGCCTGAAGGCCATTGGCTTCCAGCGGTCAGTTCTGGCCCCTTCCTCTTCCAACTCTCACCTGTTCGTCACGTACGCACTATGATCTGAATGTATGCAAGCTGACCTTTTCTGACCTGACCTGGTGACCTGACGTGGCGTGGCCGGCGCCGCCCGTCCGACGTGACCTGGCGCCCTAAAGCTCTAATAACTAACTAACTGACGTGACCTGACCTGAATTGACAGCGTGCACGAGCAGGACGCACTCTCCTGCTCACCACTCACTTCATGGAGGAGGCCGACCTGCTCGGCGACCGGATCGCCATCATGGCCGACGGAGAAATCCAGTGTTGCGGATCATCGCTGTTCCTCAAGAGAAAATACGGTAACAACGCCACCCCGCATATACTAATCTGCCCTTAGTATTACTTACCTCCAATTCAGCATTAATTTCACACATCCTGTTTGATAAGAGAAAGCAGGTGAGTTCGGCTCTCACCCAAGTCACCCCGGCAATCACTGTGGTATTTGCACTCACACGAGTCACCTGGAGGGGAGGGCTTCCCTTGCATCTTCGCAATCAATGAAACTAGTATGCCAATGTAAAGGGCATTCGGTATCCCCACAACCTTAATCGAAATACATATTCTTTGTTTACTTGGATGTCACCGGTGAGGTCACAGGTCATGTCCAGTGAAGATATTTGACTGTTTTTTATTTCTCATGAATTTAACGCACACCGGGGTAATATATACCCCCAGTTGCGGTTGGATGCGTACGGTGAATCATAACCCATGTAAACACTGCCGGGTCTCAGGTCAAGTAAGAATATTTTAGGGAGGTTAAATTGCTGTATTGCTTCCGCGTACATTGCAATTCATATTGCAGAACACATTTCCGAAAGTGTCTTGAAATTTGAAATGAATATTCATAAACGCTATTGAATTTTGCACATTAGTGTAATCTGACATAATTTCCATCCGTTCACAGGTTATGTCAAGTGGAAATATTTGACTGACCTCAAGAGTTTACATTTTTACTGTACACAAGGATATTAAAGTGATACAAAATTTATGTTTTCATTGATGCATGCAAAAGATGCCAATAATCATACCATCTGGGCATGTCCTCGGCTCAAGCGAGGTAATCTAGTGGAAGACGCCAAGTTCCCGTTTTGCTTCAGTACGCAATGCGCTGCATGTTTATGGGCTACATGTCGGCGTGGACCTCGAAAACTTGCATTTTTGTATTTATAATACTCCTCTCGTGCTTCATCGTATACAGTATGTCGCACTTTAGGTCACGCGGTAGACACTTACCTCTCTGGAAAGATTACAGCTGGATAAGCCTGCCAGTGTTAGGTCGAGTCGGATGACAGGAAGCAACCGTTTCAGACGGGAAAAGCGGCACCTGCAATCGAGTGTGTGATGTAGTATAATATGGCATTGTACCGCAAACTAGACATATGTATGCTTGATCTATGCTGGTCTCGTAGGTCCCGGTATGTCTTCGGTAACCGATATGTCGACTATATAACTACTTAAATATATTTTCAGTCCTAAGCGGTCATTATATTCAAATGATATGAATAATATCAAAATAATCCAGAATGACCTAATTGAGGCCTCACGGTAAAAATGTCCTCTCGTACACCAACTGCACCTGAATTGATCTGTGTCAGTAAACATTCGTCTGATTGTATCTCATAACAACGAGCAGCCAACAAGTAAACATTCGTCTGATTGTATCTCATAACAACAAGCAGCCGTCTGAGATGTTGAAAACAACGCATACGATATACGTTGCTAAGCAACACTAAGCCCGCCATGGGTCGGTTCGCAGGCGCCGGCTACCCCCTGCTGTGGAAGGTTAACCCTGGCCCTCGCGCACGGTGATAGCAACACTAAGCCCGCCATGTGTCGGTCCACATGCGCCGGCTACCACCTGCTGTGGAAGGCTAACCCTGGCCCTCGCGCACGGCATGCGGTGATAGCAATACTAAGCCCGCCTTGTGTAGGATTCACATGCGCCGGCTACCCCCTGCTGTGGAAGGCTAACCCTGGCCCTCGCGCACGGTGATAGCAACACTAAGCCCGCCATGTGTCGGTCCACAGGCGCCGGCTACCACCTGCTGTGGTAGCCGGTGCCTGTGCTGTGGTAGTCCACAGGCACCGGCTACCACCAGGACCTCGCGCACGGTGATAGCAACACTAAGCCCGCCGTGTGTCGGTCCACAGGCGCCGGCTACCACCTGGTGATCGTCAAGGAGGAGGGCTGCAACGTCGATCGCATCACCAACGTCATACAGAAGTTCATTCCCGACATCGCGTGCGACCAGAACATTGGTATGTGCACCACCCTCCCCCCCCCAACCCGGGGTGGAGGTGGAGTCGCATCCTATCCCTGTCGATGGGTGGGGTGTGTGTAGCTCCACCTATGGGTGCGGTGTGTGTAGCTCCACCGATGGGTGGGGTGTGTGTAGCTTCAGCGATGGGTGCGGTGTGTGTAGCTCCACCGATGGGTGGGGTGTGTGTAGCTTCAGCGATGGGTGGGGTGTGTGTAGCTTCAGTGATGGGTGCGGTGTGTGTAGCTCCACCGATGGGTGCGGTGTGTGTAGCTTCAGCGATGGGTACGGTGTGTGTAGCTTCAGCGATGGGTGGGGTGTGTGTAGCTCCACCGATGGGTGCGGTGTGTGTAGCTTCAGGGATGGGTGCGGTGTGTGTAGCTTCAGGGATGGGTGCGGTGTGTGTTGCTCCACCTATGGGTGGGGTGTGTGTAGCTCCAGTGATGGGTGCGGTGTGTGTAGCTCCACCGATGGGTGCGGTGTGTGTAGCTCCACCGATGGGTGGGGTGTGTAGCTTCAGCGATGGGTGGGGTGTGTGTAGCTCCACCGATGGGTGCGGTGTGTGTAGCTCCACCGATGGGTGGGGTGTGTGTAGCTCCACCGATGGGTGCGGTGTGTGTAGCTCCACCGATGGGTGGTGTGTGTGTAGCTCCACCGATGGGTGCGGTGTGTGTAGCTCCACCGATGGGTGCGGTGTGTGTAGCTTCAGCGATGGGTGGGGGGTGTGTAGCTTCAGGGATGGGTGCGGTGTGTGTAGCTCCACCGATGGGTGCGGTGTGTGTAGCTTCAGCGATGGCTGCGGTGACATGTGCTATATCATGGTGTGTGCATAACGACTGAGGGCGCAGAGCACCGCACTCTGCACGGTCCCGTGAGCTGTCTCTGATGCTATGTAGGGTGCATCCCTGGATATTGAAGTTGAAAGTGGAAGCTGGAAATGTATGCGGGTTGTGTATGAGATGCATTGTAAATACGATTTACACAATGCATGCAGGATACTCCGATCTATTGCAATCCGTCACGTTTTCGTGCATGCATACATATATATATATATATATATATATATATATATATATATATATATATATATATATATATATATATATATATATATATTTATATATATGCATATGAGCCATAACTGTTCGGCATCAGCATCTATTGTTGTACTAAAGTGATCTATGTATTGATCTTACATTATCAGACCGTGTACATTACCGCCCGATATCACATTTCGGTGAAGTATCGACCTGCAGTGGTCTGCTGGACCATGGAAAGGCAAGGCTCGAATTGCTTCACTTCACACACAGTCATGCAGCCCCCGGCTGGGAGGCACGGCAATGTCCCCGACATTGAACTGTAGTCGTCCGGTCTGATGATTATGTTACGATGCACACCAGACTCCGATTGGCATAGGAACTTTCTCCATAAAACCACACAAGCAATCATTCGGGCTAAATCTGCACAAGCAGCACTAGTCTGCTGTTGCCTATATCTGTCGTCGTGTGGACGCAGCGATACATGTGGTTAGCAGGTGCCGGACTGCCGTACGTGGGGTAACATGAGTTGATTGACAGGTGCCAGACTGCCGTACGTGGGGTAAAACACGGTGGTTGGCAGGTGCCGGACTGCCGTACGTGGGGTAACATGAGGTGTTTTTTTTTTCAGGCGCCGAACTGTCGTACGTACTGCCCAATGGTGCGTCTTCGAAGTTCGAGGAGATGTTCACAGAGTTGGACACGAACCGAGAGGAGCTAAAGGTGTCCAGCTACGGCGCATCTATCACAACCATGGAGGAGGTGTTCATCAGGTAACACGACGGCGTTCTGACATGCTTAAGAAGCGCACACAGAGACAAAGCTTTGCCAACGCCCTACACTACATAGGTGCTCCGCCACCAGCTTCCCTTTTGCAAATGGTCTTCTTATCGGCCATATCTTTGCCGCCGGAATAATGATTTCATCAAGGCAAAATCCTGAGCAACTCGTTGTAGGTAGTTTTATGGTGGCAAAATCCTGTCTGGGCAAGTGTAATTGGTTTTCTTGTCATGGCAAAGTCCTGACCAGGCTGGCCTACCTTAGCCGTCGCTGCGTTGTCGACAATCGGCTGTAGCATCGCCATAAGTAGTTGAAGCCTTGAAGCAGCGCTGCCAGGGTGAAGATGCACGGTCCGAAGTCCTCCAGCATCTCAGCCATCTCGTTCTGCATCCACAATGCTATTTTAATTACGTTTGAAGCGCTATCTATTTGTTCCATTTCAAGAGACGCTTTTTGCAGTCACTGGATGGGGAGGGGACATGTACTCATTATTTACCGTACGGGCGGAGAGCAATGCTAGTTGGTCCCTGCAGAACCACTTGCTTATCCACGAGCCATGTGCTATGCTGAGACGGACGTGATGACCCCTCAGTACGGCGATGGCAGACGCACGTGATGATCCTTCAGTACGACGATGGTAGACAGTACGGATGAAAGTTCAGTGCGGCGATGGCAGAAGGATATGGTGACCCTTGATTGCGCATGCGCGGGTGCTACGTGGTTGGCTGGCAGACGCTCCTGCCTTTTTTGACCTGACGTGTGGAATTATGCATTTTTGCTCTGTCTCTTAAAGGTGTTTCCCATATTCTTCAAATCAGCTTTAATAAGAAGCTGTTCCAGCTTCTCTAGCTGCTGTGCGCTCCCGACAACCTCTTAGTGTCGGTGCTGCGCTTGGAGGGTGCAACCGTGCCAACATGGCTGACGAAGCCCGCCAGCACACTTCGGCTCGTATAGTGTGGCCAGGCTCTGTGCGCGGGGCGCTCGGCGGCCCGGTGGCCGAGTGGTCAGGAGGGTTGACCTCGTGTCGCTGGGTCAAGGGCGACCGACGGGCCCGGGTTCAAGGACCGCCGTGCGGGCGCTTTTTCGTGTCGCTGCTCGTATTGCTGTTGGTCTCTACATGTATTGGCCGTTGCCCAGACCTGGAAAGTGATGGATCGGACTGGATATTGAGAAGACACTCAGGGGCATTTACCGTCAAAAGCCGAAGCTTTACAGTGTTGGCTCCACGCCGTCTGTGGGCTCCACCAGTACCAAGATTCCTATTCCTATCACCTGTCGGAAGAGCTACAAAATATTTCCGCAGCCGAATGCAACACGACACGAAATCATGCTCCAATTGGAATCTGGCACGCCTCATCACGTCAGGAGATGTCGAGCTAAACCCGGGTCCAGGCCTCGACCGATCGACGACATCTGTTGGTCCCGACCAGCGGAGTCACCCAAGAAGTGCAGGGTCCGGAATAACTGCGATCATGCAGAACTGCCGCAGCATCCGTGGAAAGCTGGGACAGCTTCGGGCGGCCGCGGCAGAGTACGACCGGTATGACATTATAGCGTTCACTGAGACGTGGCTGGACGACTCTGTGTTGAATTCTGAACTGCAGGCTTTCTTGCCCAATCACACCTGGTTCCGCAGAGACCGATCGGATGGGCGTGTTGGTGGGGGTGTGGCATGTGCGGTCCGTGCCGCCCTGCTACCGACCCGACGTCTGCTGGCGATGCCGGACACTGAGTTGTTGTTGGTGGACCTCGGCAATCCGACCGTGACGGTAGCTGTGTGCTACAGGTCACCAGACGACGACAACGCCATTACACAAATCTTTCGACATTTAGGCGAGCTCCCACCCGGACGCCGGCTGATGGTCTTAGGCGACTTCAATATTCCTGAGCTTGGCTGGGTACCGTCTGCGTCAGACTGGGCCAACCCAGTCAGGCTTAGACAGACGACCAGGGCCAACCGCTTCCTGGAAGCGTGTGATCTCCAAGGCCTGCGACAATACGTCACTCAATCTACCAGAGCCAACAACATTTTAGACTTAGTGCTCACTATCGACATCGCAGCTGAAACCTTCGTTCGGAAGGGAATTATAGACTCGGACCATGACGAGATCCAGGCAAAGTTCTTCCTGCCGAGACCATCACCACCAGCTGTGACAAGATCGACTGCTTACAACTACAAGAGAGCAGATTTTAATTCATTGCGACGCTGTCTGGAACTTTTACCGTGGAACATGCTGGATGACTTAGATGTTGACAATGCTGTTGATGTGTTTTACTCGTTAATCGAAGCTGCTATTCGTGATCATGTGCCAGTCGTGACTCCTCGCCGTAGACTTCCACCCTGGTTTGACGTTGAGGTCAGGCGTGCACTAGCCGCGAAGGAATGTGCACATCGTCGAATGAAAAGGCACCCGAGTGATAGTGTCATTCGGCGTGAATTTACAGACAAACGCGACTTCTTCAAACGTCTGATCGGACGAAGCTACTGCAGTTACCTGAGGGGACTAGTGGAAGATTTTAAGACAAACCCAAAGCGATACTGGTAATTTTTGAAATGTTTTAAAAGGAGTGGTTCTGTTCCGTCTCTGCTAGACGGAAACAAGTTAATCAGCGATGACGTTGGACGAGCCAACCTGTTGAACAAAGCCTTTTCAGCCAAGTTCACAGCACGGGATGTAGCCCAGTATCCGCCATTACAGGTCTATGGACTGTCTAATCTCACATACTTTCGGCCCTCATTAGAACAAATCCACACTATTCTCATTGGACTTGACCCGCATAAAGCATGTGGACCAGATAATGTCAGTGCCCGAATCCTCCGTGAGTGTGCTGACCAATTATGCGTTCCGCTGTACAAAATTTGCATCCTTTCCATCAGGCAGGGAAAATTTCCCAACCAGTGGAAAAAGGCAAATATCACACCAATATATAAGAATGGCAACCGGAAAAATCCGACGAACTACCGAGCCATTTCACTTCTTTGCCTATGTGGCAAGATTTTAGAAAAAAACATCTACAATGCTTTGAGTGATCACATATTGCCAGCACTGACTAACATCCAGCACGGTTTTATTCCAAAAAGGTCGTGTGCTTCAAACCTGGCAGTTTTCTTGAGACACGCCTGGGATTCCATCGCTGCTGGTTGCCAGACAGATGCAATCTATACGGACTACTCTTCGGCTTTCCAAAGTGTCAACCATAAGCTGTTACTATACAAGCTCGAAAATGCATATCATGTTTCAGACAAAATGCTCTCTCTGATTCGGTCATATCTGACTGGTCGCCGGCAGCGAGTGATAGTTAACGGGGCGGTTTCTGACTGGGCTGACGTCACTTCTGGTGTACCGGAAGGGAGCTTGCTGGCTCCTCTGTTATTTGCCCTATTTGTGAACGACCTGCCATCCAGTATTGATTCGGAATGTCTGATGTTTGCTGATGACGTCAAAATCTTTAGGAGGGTAGCGTCTGTGGATGACGCGACACGCTTGCAGAGGGATATTGATTCCCTTTGTAAGTGGTCGGCAGACTGGATGCTATCCTTGAACCCTCTAAAATGTAAATCATTCACAATGACTCTTCGCCGTACTCCTGTGCGCTTCGAATATAAAGTACACAATGCAACGCTGCAGCGTGAGACTGTGATGCGAGACCTGGGTGTGTACCTGGACAGCAAATTGACTTTCGCACAACATGTGGCAAAAACTGTGTCATCCGCGAACCGGGCTCTCGGACTTTTTATTCGATCAATGCAAGCAGGGGTGCGTGGCAGCAAATTCTCGAAAATTGCTCTGTTGGCGGCATATAACGCGAACATTAGGTCTCGCCTTGAGTATTGCTCCGTCATCTGGGCAGGCGCAGCTTCAACACATCTCACCAGGATTGATAGGGTAGAACATAAATTTTTAATGTGGCTTGCCCAACACTGTCGTGCCACACCTCGACCGGAATCTCTACAACATCAGGACCTTCTTCGCTTTTATAACATGACATCTGTGTCCACTCGTCGCATACAATCCGACATCATGTTCTTACGAAATGTTTTATGTGGCAGGACAGACTCATCAATGTTATTGCAAAACTTTGGATTAAGTGTCCCAGTCAGGAGAAATAGGTAACCTGTTTTATTCCATGTACCGTATGCACGTGTAGAAACCATTAGGTGCGGCTTGTTTAATAGATTATTGAGAGTAGCGAACGCATTTTTAGCGATGACACCGAGTGCGGACATCTTCACAGACTCGCTGAATACATTTAAGACACAGGTGGTGAGATACTGTGCTGCGTCACACGCTCACATCTGAGACGCGGAGTCATCTGACATCGACGAGTTCTGACAGCCGTTTGCCTGTTTTTAACTGAAAACTATTCACCTGTTCTGTGTACGTTTTTAACTACTGACTTCTCCTGTAAAGGGCACAATATGCTGTTGGAGATTGTGGACAATAAACAATAAACAATAAACAAGACCCTTCAATGCGACGATGGCAGACGGACGTGATGACCCCTCAGTACGGCAATGTCACACGCACCACCTGCCACGGGCGTGTCTTCTGACCGGCCTGGGCGCTGTCCACTCAGGGTGGGCGAGCAGTCCAACCCGAAGGTGAAGGCCGAGCTGAGGGAGCGGTCGGACGCGCGGAACGGCACCGTCAGGAGCGCTGCCCACGACGAGTGCCACGTCAACGCCGGCTTCCTGACCGACGTGGAGGCCACGGGGCCGACGGCAACGCACCGCCAGCTGCGCCCCACCCTGGCCAGCGTCGGTGCGTGGCGCGTGGTGTGGCCGCCAGGGGCGTCGGCACGTGGTGTAGCCGCGAGGGGCGTCGGCACGTGATGTGGCCGTGAGGGGCGTCGGCACGGCCCCCGGGGCGGCGACCCTGCGACTCTGGATCAGCTCTAGATGTACTCTGGTGGTCAATACCTTCCCTTCGCGGGGGTGTTCGTCCCAAGATTGTCAGCACGTCCAGCGTCCGTGCCACATTGTATACAAGCCCGTACACGGGTCCAATGTATTCAGGCTCCCATTGGCTGAATCTGTTGGTCCGCCCAGGCATGCATCCTGCATTATTTCCCTGAGTATGCCACTTGATGCCGGACTCGGCCCACCATGGTGCGATGCACGCTCTTTGGCAATGTCTTCCAAAATGTCTGTGTGCGACACATTAGATTGACTGAGGTTTCGAGGCATGAGTAATGCGGTTGGCATGCGCATGCCGGTGACGTCATCGTGCAATGGTACACTTGAGTGTTTGTCTTCCTTCGCTGCAGGTACGTCAATTGCCTTCAGGGTGTCATGCTCGTTGTGGAACCGCCACATGACTTCTATGATGTCACTAAGGTTTATTTTATTTTCGCGGTTATGTCAACTTGGTGGAATTTGATCGCCAATTGTTGACGCTTGTGAACTGAGTTCGTACATCGCATGGTTGTGTGCTTCCCCGTTTTTAGCACCATGTATAATAAGCCATTAATTGGCTACGACTTATTTGTGCACGTTTTTGTGGGTGAAATAATTTGGCTCTCTAGTGTATGTTATGGTAGACTGAAGTATTGCCATCATTTCAGGATCTGTGCGTTATTTTAGTGAAAGCGAAGATGTGGAACAAAATCTACAGGCAACTACAACCAGTGTAATACTGGATGAAGGTACTTCTCGGAATAGCACACACACGCTCACATCAGATTCAGTGATTTATTGGCTATCAATGGACTGAAGGTATTCACAAATCACTACTTAAACCGGTGCAGGCGTACCCAAATGAAATTTACAAAAAATGTGTGATGGACTACTTGACTGCCTTTTCCACATGGAATGTCGACAAATGAAGTAGATTGCTAGGTGAGATTACCAGTCATTGACAGATCCAGAGATCACGGTCACTGACGGATCCAGGGGCCACAGTCACTGTCCGATTCATGGCCCACTGTTAATGACGGATCCATGGACCATGATAACTCACGGATCCAGGGATGTAAGTATTTCGGTCATGCTTGCTGGAGGTCGGCGCATCCGGGCATTTGCAGATCCTCTACTGGCGTCTTTTTCACGACCTTATGAAGGACATTTCAATATAATTTTTTAATTTCTGGCAGACCCACTACAGCATGCAAAACGTGATATGAATGATTGAAAGGAATCCAACTTCAGCAACAATTACAGTAAATCAGCATATACTGGGACATGTTGTTTGTTTTTGTTGACGATTTGGATATACCTAAGAGCACATTTTTTCCAAACTTGTTTCTGGATTGCCAGCGACCACTCCGAACCAATGATGTGCTGCGACGTTAGCCGCCGGCCCAATGCTGTACTGCGGCATCAGCCGCTGGCCTGGCTGGCCTTTGCCCGGGTCACATCGCCTAACAAATGGCCAATGATCTGTGACCAGCTGTCTGTGACATCTGCCTGTGGGCCACCTACTCCGAGTCATACGCCGACTCTCACCCGCCTGCTGGGAACCCGCTGACACCGTCCGTGTCCACTGACACCTCCCGTGTCTACTGACACCGCCCCATGTCCACTGACACCGCCCCATGTCCACTGACACCGCCCCATGTCCACTGACACCGTCCGTGTCCACTGACACCGCACTGTATCCACTGACACCGCCACGTATCTACTGACACCGCCCGTGTCCACTGACACCGCCCCATGTCCACTGACACCGCCCTGTGTCCACGGACACCACCCGTGTCCACTGACACCGCACTGTGTCCACTGACACCGCCCCATGTCCACTGACACCGCCCTGTGTCCACGGACACCACCCGTGTCTACTGACACCGCCCCGTGTCCACTGACACCGCCCCATGTCCACTGACACCGCCCCGTGTCCACTGACACCGCACCGTGTCCACTGACACCGCCCCGTGTCCACTGACACCGCCCCGTGTCCACTGACACCGCCCCGTGTCCACTGACACCGCACTGTGTCCACTGACACCGCACTGTGTCCACTGACACCGCACTGTGTCCACTGACACCACCCCATGTCCACTGACACCACCCCGTGTCCACTGACACCACCCCGTGTCCACTGACACCGCCCCATGTCCACTGACACCGCCCCGTGTCCACTGACACCGTACTGTGTCAACTGACACCGTACTGTGTCTACTGACACCGCACTGTGTCCACTGACACCGCACTGTGTCCACTGGCACCGCCCGTGTCCACTGACACCACCCCATGTCCACTGACACCGCACTGTGTCCACTAACACCGCACTGTGTCCACTGACACCGCACTGTGTCCACTGGCACCGCCCGTGTCCACTGACACCACCCCGTGTCCACTGACACCGCAACGTGTCCACTGACACCGCCCCATGTCCACTGACACCGCCCCGTGTCCACTGACACCGCCCCGTGTCCACTGACACCACCCCATGTCCACTGACACCGCAATGTGTCCACTGACACCGCACTGTGTCCACTGACACCGCACTGTGTCCACTGACACCGCCCCATGTCCACTGACACCGCCCCATGTCCACTGACACCGCCCCGTGTCCACTGACACCACCCCGTGTCCACTGACACCGCCCCGTGTCCACTGACACCACCCCATGTCCACTGACACCGCAACGTGTCCACTGGCACCGCCCGTGTCCACTGACACCACCCCATGTCCACTGACACCGCACTGTGTCCACTGACACCGCACTGTGTCCACTGACACCGCACTGTGTCCACTGACACCACCCCGTGTCCACTGACACCGCACTGTGTCCACTGACACCGCCCCGTGTCCACTGACACCGCACTGTGTCCACTGACACCGCACTGTGTCCACTGGCACCGCCCCGTGTCCACTGACACCGCACTGTGTCCACTGACACCGCAACGTGTCCACTGACACCGCCCCGTGTCCACTGACACCGCCCCATGTCCACTGACACCGCACTGTGTCCACTGACACCGTACTGTGTCCACTGACACCGCACTGTGTCCACTGACACCGCACTGTGTTCACTGACACCGCACTGTGTCCACTAACACCACCCCGTGTCCACTGACACCGCCCCATGTCCACTGACACCGCACTGTGTCCACTGACACCGCCCCGTGTCCACTGACACCGCATTGTGTCCACTGACACCGCACTGTGTCCACTGACACCGCCCCGTGTCCACTGACACCGCCCCATGTCCACTGACACCGCACTGTGTCCACTGACACCGTACTGTGTCCACTGACACCGCACTGTGTCCACTGACACCGCACTGTGTCCACTGACACCGCCCTGTGTCTACTGACACCACCCCGTGTCCACTGACACCGCCCCGTGTCCACTGACACCACCCCGTGTCCACTGACACCACCCCGTGTCCACTGACACCACCCCGTGTCCACTGACACCACCCCGTGTCCACTGACACCGCACTGTGTCCACTGACACCGTACTGTGTCCACTGACACCGCACTGTGTCCACTGACACCGCCCTGTGTCTACTGACACCACCCCGTGTCCACTGACACCACCCCGTGTCCGGCAGACTCAGGTCAGCGGAACATTGGCGCTCTGCTGTTTCTTCAGCAGCTGTGGGCCATGGTGGTCAAGAAGGCTATACACTCCGTCCGCAACTGGGTGCTCACCCTGATCCAGGCGAGTGCGACGAGTCTGAGGAGTCATAGCCATGGCGGAGGATGGAAAAGCTGGGACGCGTCTGACCATGACCATCGTAGTATCTTTTTTATTTCCACTGTGGGACTGTCCGTGTGTAGAGACTAGCGTACTGCATCAGTACTGCATTAATATCAGTTCTTCAACACCAATGATGTGCGGTCTCGTTTTTTACTCACTCCTTAACCGATGTCCGTTGTCCGTTCTCAGTCGGTATCGCAGGTGTGGTAGCACAGTTATGGTATCAATGGCGTGGTTTCACAGGCGTGGTGTCACAGGCGTGGTATCACTGGCGTGGTATTACGTGCGTGGTATCGCAGGTGTGGTATCACAGGTGTGGTAGCACAGGTATGGTATCAATGGCGTGGTACCACAGGCGTGGTATCACTGGCGTGCTATCATAGGCGTGGTATCCCTGGCGTGGTATCCCTGGCGTGGTATCATAGGCGTGGTATCCCTGGCGTGGTATCCCTGGCGTGGTGCCACAGGCTCGGCGTCGCAGGCGTGATGTCGTAGGCAAGCTTTATATTAATGCAGATGAGACATGTTAATAAGAGATAGGTAAATGTTGTTCAGGCTTTTACATTGCGCATGATCACATTTTGGGAGGAAATTGATATTGTTGTTCCCAAAATACGTTTAACGTTCAACAATCCCTGAAAATGGATAAGCCACGTCGCATTTTCTGGACACAAACTAGAGTATTGTTGGGCCGCTCCAAAGAATCACATACGTGTTCACTTTTTTGCTATGTCTGTTGCATTGTCTGAAGTACACTACTATCTGTCTTCATAAATAATATACAAAAACGCCCGTTGTATAACACACTCACGGTCACCCCTCCTCCCACACACACACACCACCCAAGTTCCCGGGTGGCTCCTGTTCAACAGCTGATGTGTGAAGTCGCTTCAGTGGAGTATGTGCAGTGTAGTGCAGTAATGCAGTATGGTGCATCTGTGTGGTAGTACTGCACTACACCCCATCAGCAGTGGTGTGTATGGTCTGGAGAAGTCGTGTGATGTAGTGGTGCGCGCGCGCAGTGATATCATGCTGTGGAGTATGTGTGCACGTGGGGGAAAGATGGGTGCATATATATGCATGTGTGTGTGCGTGTGTGTGTGTGTGATGCAATGTAATGGAGTGCGTGGTGGAGTTTGGTGTCGTGTAAGTATGTACGCGGTGCGTTGTGATTGTGTCTGTGCTATACTCCTGAGTGTGTGTGGCGTAGTGTAGTGTTGAATGTGTTGTGGTTTGTGTATTGGTTGGTTCATGACACACTTTATGCACATTCACGGCTAATGGCGCCGCCCACACTGTTTCGCCGGTGGGCCGCGGGATTGGGAAATGTCCTGAGTGGCGCTAGAGTCGAACCCGGGACCTTTGGTACCCATAGCCCGACACCTTAACCACTTGGCCACCCCCGCCCCGAATGGGTTGTGGTATATTGTATTGTAGCGTTGTGGTGTAGTGATTTGTATTGGCATGTCGGGTGTGGTGTAATTATATACGTGCATGTGGTGTGATGTGGTGCAGTAATGGATGGCAATGGATGGAGTAATGGTGTAGTGGTGTTCGCGCTTTGCTGCAGTTGTGTATGCGGCGCGGTGTAGTGGCACATGTGGTACACGTCTGGCTACTCCACAGACCATTCTGCCCATTTTCTTCCTGGTGATCGCTCTGCTGGTGCTCCAGTCGTTTCCCGGTCTCACGGACGACCCACCGTTGGACCTCACTCTCAGTGTAAGCACGTCTGGTATATTCCACCCCCTAATGTACGCCTCGGCCCGCCTGCCCTGTTGCCGGCCTGCCCTGTTGCCGACCTGCCCTGTTGCCTGTCTGTTCTGTTGCCGGCCTGCCCTGTTTTCGGCCTGCCCTGTTCCCTGTCTGTCCTGTTGCCTGTCTGCCCTGTTACCGGCCTGCCCTGTTGCCTGTCTGCCCTGTTGCCGGCCTGCCCTGTAGCCTGTCTGTTCTGTTGCCGGCCTGCCCTGTTGCCGACCTGCCCTGTTGCCGGCCTGCCCTGTAGCCTGTCTGTTCTGTTGCCTGTCTGTCCTGTTGCCGGCCTGCCCTGTTCCCTGTCTGTCCTGTTGCCTGTCTGCCCTGTTGCCGACCTGTCCTGTTGCCGACCTGCCCTGTTCCCTGTCTGTCCTGTTGCCTGTCTGCCCTGTTGCCGACCTGTCCTGTTGCCGACCTGCCCTGTTCCCTGTCTGTCCTGTTGTCTGTCTGCCCTGTTGCCGGCCTGCCCTGTTGCCGGCCAGCATCTTTCATGAGTTGCCCAATACTTGGTTTTAAAGCTATTTTTGTTTCGCAGCGTGATACATTTGCCTGTGTAGTGGTGGTGTGTGGTTTGTAGTGCGTAGAGATGTTCATAAGTTACTCTTGTCGTTGTGCCTGAAATTTTAGTTGCTCTTAACCAGCTGGTGGAAGAAAATAGCACGTTCCTAGATACCTAAGCCACTTATATACTGTGGCAATCTAAACAGCCGAAAACCTAAAATATTTCGATAATTCCTTATCGAGATATGAAGGAGCATCAACTGTCGTTTGGCTGGTGGTTGACATAACTCATTGCGATCTTCTACCATACAGCTAACCTTGAGGCTCGTTCACCAGAGTATAGAGCAAAGCACGCAAATGGCGTGTTATGCCTTCACTTCACGCTAATTTCTCATGCGATGATACATTTTACATAGTGCTGTCGGTGCTCCCGTTCGCCTGGTTCTAGCGCCGTCATCAATTTACTAGCAATTGCGTACGATGAAGCACAATGTCGCACAGTGTCGTCAATGTCGCACAATGGCGCCAATGTCGCACAATGATGCCAAGGTCACACAATGGCGCCAACATCGCACAATGGCGCCAACGCCGCACAATGGCGCCAACGTCGCACAATGGCGCCAATGTCGCACAATGGTGCCAAGGTCACTCAATGGCGCCAACGTCGCACAATGGCGCCAATGTCGCACAATTGCGCCAATGTCGCACAATGGCGCATAATTGCGCTAATGTCGTGCAATGGCACCAATGTCGCACAATGGCACCAATGTCGTACAATGTAACACAATGACTCATAATATCGCACAATTGCGCCAATGTCGAACAGCGCTCCTGCACTATTCGATGATGCAATGAAACAAAGCAAAAAAAGAGATATTCCAAAAACTTTGAGCATTCATTGATTGAACCCCGTCATCCTCATACCGCATCTCTCTTCCTAGTTCAACATAAACGTGATTGGATGGATGCCTTAGCTCATCCGCGCTGTGACTGGGAAAGGCCCTAGACGAGATGCGACGGAGAAGGGCCCCAGATTTTGGAGAGGGCCCCGAATCGATTTGAATAGTCCCTGGTGTGCTAGAAGCACCTCAAGCCGGCATCGGCTTAGGTCCTTCCAGAGGGATCCCAATCAGGTATGAAGGGGTCTTGGAATGAATGACGGAGGTGCCTCCGGGTTGTTGAAAGGGCCTCCGTGCTGACGGAGAGGAGGCTACGGCCATAAAATGGAACTACTGAGCCACCGAACATATCCCCAATCGATTGATCCAACCCTTCTTAAAATGTGTAGTCAATGGCCCATATCACCCAAAGGTGGGCCAATCTACCATGGGGCTCTTACAGATATCTGTCCCCGATGGAAACTGAGTCAGCTGATGCGCCAGCTCTCTGTGCGATTCCTTCATTTTACATCTGCGAGTGTGTGAGCCAGTGGGTGCCAATGACCTTTGTGTCGTGTCACTGCATACCGCTGACCGGGCACCAACTCGGTTCGCTAGAAATTTGGCGACACCACGACACCGGTCTGGCTGGATCCCGACAACGCCCAGGCGTCGGACATCGCCGAGGTCATCTCCGGTCTGAATCCGCCTACCAAGCTGGTCTTCATCAACTCCACCGACTACGACAACATGACGCAGTACCTCCTCGAGAAGGTGAGCACGGCAGCTCAGAGCTGCTAAGGACAGAGCGCATCATTGTCCGCATTGTTTGGTTCGATCTTTCTGCCGGTGTCGTGCGCTCCACAGATTGCTGTGGTGCTCCTCACTGGGGAGGGAGCCTGACTAGTGGTGGTGTCATGCGTCTCATAGGTCAGCGAATCGGTGTCCGATGCTGACCCAACAGTCTGTCCTGCCCGGCTTCAACAGACACTGCAAGGGCCGCGCTGGACCTGACCAAGGCCCGACCGACTGAACTACGACCCCCCGTCTGTCCTACAGGAGCAGGCCAACCTGCCCGGCTTCAACAGACACCGCATGGCCGCGCTGGACCTGATCAAGGCCCTACCGACTGAACTACGACCCCCCGTCTGTCCTACAGGAGCAGGCCAACCTGCCCGGCTTCAACAGACACTGCATGGCCGCGTTGGACCTGACCAACGAGACGGTGCGAGGCCTGGACAGCCAGTCGTCACCCGAGTTCGGCGTCACGGCCGTCTTCAACAACCAGCCGTTCCACGCCGCCGGTGCCGCCATGGTGGTGGGTGATGTGATGACGTCGTGGTGACGTCTCGCCGCACATGCGCGCCCCGAGCCGAGATCAAATGTGCAGCTAGGGGGAAGGGCTTGTCGGGTAAACCGGGGCACTTACCACTATCTAACGCCGCTATGAGCATAGGGTGTGCAGTAAGAAAGATTCCCCAATCAACTATTGGGGAAAGTACCTTCCGTTCAGCCGCCAAAATGCACTCACATCTGGTTGAATCATGAAGAGCATGTGAACACCGCAAGCATTTCACTTCGGGCATCATTGAAGAACACTTATATTCTGGTCACTCACTTCACTTCGAGTATCGTATTTGAAACAAAGCGATTACCGACTTTAGATTCCCGGCTAATTAGCAGTTGTGGCGGGAATGCAGAAAGCAGTCCCATATCGCCAGAGGTCGGTCGCCAGTGGCCAGTCTCAGTTAGAGTTCAGTCTGGTGGGCGCAGCGAGCTGCAGCCCCTCCCCCATGGAAATGTGGTGACCCTCTGACCGGCAAAGGCACTCCTTCAGAAAGGCTATGTTGTATCCTCCCCACCCCATGTTCAACAGATTTGTTTACCACAAACGCATCGCTTGGAGAAAAATGCGCCCCTTTGGGACGAAAAGGTGCACCTTGAGTTCGGTCGCTACAGGCTTCAAAAGTATCAGCTCTAGCACTGTAAAGCTATGATGCATGCGCATCAGCTGTATAATTCGATTGTGCGTCGGCTCGGTGACCAGCTTGTGTGACACCCAGTGATCGGCACCACCCTCTGCTGGCCATGTCCCTGAGCAGGCCGCCGCGCGCCGTGACCAGTTTGTGTGACACCCAGTGAGCGGCACCACCCTCTGCTGGCCATGTCCCTGAGCAGGCCGCCACACGCCGTGACCAGCCTGTGTTACACCCAGTGAGCGGCATCACTCTCTGCTGGCCATGTCCCTGAGCAGGCCGCCGCGCTCCGTGACCAGCCTGTGTGACACCCAGTGATCGGCACCACCCTCTGCTGGCCATGTCCCTGAGCAGGCCGCCGCGCTCCGTGACCAGCCTGTGTGACACCCAGTGATCGGCACCACCCTCTGCTGGCCATGTCCCTGAGCAGGCCGCCGCGCTCCGTGACCAGCCTGTGTGACACCCAGTGATCGGCACCACCCTCTGCTGGCCATGTCCCTGAGCAGGCCGCCGCGCGCCGTGTTTCAGCTGCTGGACCAGGTGATGCTACGCTACTTCACCCAGAATCTGAGTGACGTCTACACACTGCAGGTCACCAACCACCCGACACCAATTTCTGACGAGACCAAGGTGAGACGGCCCCCAACAAACCTGAACCTAGTCCATGACGTCCGACTCATAATCTGACATCTGACTATGTGCAAATAAAATTTAGCAAACGAAAATACTAAAGAAAACATATGCAGCTTTCCTCACTCGTACTTTATTCGTACAGTGAGGCTGTACATGTACTTTGTCCACTCTATATATCCGTAGTGGTCGGGGATGGCCGAGTGGTTAAGGTGTTGGTCTCTGGGTACCAAAGGTCCCGGGCTCGATACTCGCTCCGCTCGGGACATTTTCCAATCCTGTGGCCCACCGGCGAAACAGTGTGGGCGGCGCCATTAGCCGTGAATGTGCAAAAAGCGCGACGTGAACCATCCAAAAAACAATCAACATATATTCTTAGCAAACGCTCGCAGCGAATTGTCAATCGTTGACAAGGTAGCTTGGGATGCCTTGAATGTCGGTTTGCGCTACCGAAACCGTGGTTTTCAGCATGCGACAACAAAGATGCCACAGCATGCCAGGTCATCAGGACTGCCTCAAATGTTGGAATGCAATCAC
Organism: Imbricaverruca yamaguchii; assembly: GCA_034440575.1. Taxonomy (NCBI): domain Eukaryota; kingdom Metazoa; phylum Arthropoda; class Thecostraca; family Neoverrucidae; genus Imbricaverruca; species Imbricaverruca yamaguchii. The sequence goes on along the minus strand of JAOTOL010001361.1, from coordinate 581,657 downwards.
TTGCGTGCGCTGTTTCAGATCCAAATGATGCTGAACGGTCAGAGCAGCGGCTTCAATGTCGCGTTCAACGTGGCGTTTGGCGTCTCGTTTCTCGCGGCGTCCTTCGTGTTGTTCCTGATCAAAGGCAAGGAGTCAGTTGTAAGACACGCCTTTAGCAACGTCCGTTGCATTATTCCTTACCAAGGGCAGGGATTCATTTGTAAGGTACACGCCACACCCCACTCACTGCCCTAAGGTAAGCTTCACAATCCAACAAATTCCTCAATCTACGAGCATTGCAAGCAATTTGCACTGACATTACGCATGGCAGAAGAATTGGCGTCCACTGGTGCATAATTTGCCTCATAAAATATTTTGTGCCATTTCTGTGCCACGATCATATGAGTCAGATTCCTCCTGTTTGTGCATTTCTTCTATGTTGTTGGGACTGTGAACGTGGCTTTGTGTTGTTCCAGAGATGGCCAGCAAGGCCAAGCACCTGCAGTTCGTATCTGGTTGCGGCATCACCGTATTCTGGATGAGCAACATTATCTGGGACTACATCAACTTCTTGCTGCCAGTCTTCGGCATGCTCCTGATGCTGCTTGCCTTCAACGAGGAGGGATTCATTGAGAAGGAAACCCAAGGTTGGCAGACATACCAGGCGCCTAGTCTACTGTAACCATGTCCTGTAGGTTAGATGGACAGCTCTGACAGTTTGTGACGTCATTATCACATTTTGCCAGCCACTGCCGTACGTTTAGTTTTAGTCCCAGGCGAACCTGAGGCGGGGGGCTTATGGCAAAGTTTTAGGTGCCATCAACATCAAGGCATCCACGAAAACCAACGTCCTGATATTCTAGCAGCGGACGGAACTGTTCCAGAGACAGAAACAGAAACAGAAACTGAAACAGAAACAGAGACAGAGACAGAGACAGAGACAGAGGCAGAGACAGAGGCAGAGACAGAGACAGAGACAGAGACGGAGACGGAGACAGAGACAGAGACAGAGACAGAGACAGAGACAGAGACAGAGACAGAGACAGAGACAGAGACAGAGACAGAGACAGAGACAGAGACAGAGACAGAGACAGAGACAGAGACAGAGACAGAGACAGAGACGGAGACGGAGACGGAGACGGAGACGGAGACGGAGACGGAGACGGAGACGGAGACGGAGACGGAGACGGAGACGGAGACGGAGACGGAGACGGAGACGGAGACGGAGACGGAGACAGAAGCAGAGATAGAGGAATGAAAGCTGAGTGATAAGGCCAAGGCAGTGACACGCGACACGTCTTTTGTCTGTGATTGCAGGGACTCTTCTGCTGCTGTTCGCCATGTACAGCTACGCCATGACAGTGCCACGCGACACGTCTTTTGTCTGTGATTGCAGGGACTCTTCTGCTGCTGTTCGCCATGTACGGCTACGCCATGACAGTGCCACGCGACACGTCTTTTGTCTGTGATTGCAGGGACTCTTCTGCTGCTGTTCGCCATGTACGGCTACGCCATGACAGTGTCACGCGACACGTCTTTTGTCTGTGATTGCAGGGACTCTTCTGCTGCTGTTCGCCATGTACAGCTACGCCATGACAGTGCCACGCGACACGTCTTTTGTCTGTGATTGCAGGGACTCTTCTGCTGCTGTTCGCCATGTACGGCTACGCCATGCTGCCGCAGTCCTACCTCTTCTCGTTCCTCTTCACGGTACCTTCCTCGGGCTTCACCCGCGTCACGCTGTTCAACATCTTCTCGGGTGAGCATGCCTCGCCGTAGGAGTGTCACTTGGTACACGCCAAGGAGGGCCACAGGCATCCTCAGTCGTGAATCACCCCCTCCCAATCAGATCGAAGGCTAGCTATTGTCTTATGGGAGTCCACTAGATATAAACTGTCTTCGTGGCAGCTTTGGCCATGAAAAATGTAGTTTGTCCCCTCCCCACCTAAATAAATTTCGCAAAGTAGCACCCACGACTTACCGATCAGGCTAAGTTGTATCGCTAGATCGGTGAGGATATATTGATAAAGGTAGATGTTTATGGTGTGCATTAGCAAAGCTGACGCTGTATGCTGTGTTTGCACTGCCTCACCTGCATGCGAGTCGAAATGTGTGGCTTCGTGCCGCGATAGCTCAGTAGGTCGGGTGTACCACCTTGGATCGAAAGATCTTTGATTAGATTCCCCCAATCGGCGGAAATGTCGGGCCCGTTTGAAACCAATCCAAGTGAGAGTTTGGCGACGCCGTATGAACCGGAATGCGTCGTAAAGAGCCCATGGCGTGTGGAGTTCCGGGCTGTTATTGCCCCGGCGGCAACTTTAACATCCGCAAGTTCACAGCATGACAGCTGATAACGCAAACGGCCATCGTGTGCATCACAAAATTACCCAATGCTCTCACATAATCTCACTGAATAAGCGCCATGAGTACGTCACACCATGTGCTCTCCTCCAGATAGCGGAAGTATGCTGATTCTTCAGACCCGACATGCGCACACTACTTAGTTTTATGCACGCCATGTGATAATTCATATAATCCAGTAATCCCATGGATTCTTCTGTCAAGCTGAAATTCATGAGAGGCAATGATCTCGATGTTGACTGGGCAATAATGATCCCTGGAGAGGCTGCTACAACCGGTGGTGAAACAAGGGGCCAAGAAGCTGTCACTCGTACCGAATTGAAATTTACCACCTGTCACGTCTTCAGCTATTCTTAGTGCCCCAACCTCTCATGAAATAGCTACGCCAACTACCAGTCATAGTATTTGATGGAACCGAATATTTCGCTTCGCTGCATGTATATTGAAATTAATATTGTAGGCCTCAATTTTCAGTCGTTTTGGTGTGATCCGGCTTGTATCACACACAATACTTGCACGAAATGTTATCTCGTGTTGCAAAGAATACCATTTCTTCCACTCATTTTGTCATACTAAGCACCGTACAACGAATGTACAGGCGAACGGCTTACAGGCCGCGAAGGTGGCCCTTGGAGATGAATAGGCACCACTTGGAAGGAAAAGTTGCTTCAGGTCGCGCGGGTGCATCTCTCTTTCGCTCAATGGATGTTCAGCCGATAGTGCCTTTCCAGGTACTTTCACAGTTGGGCCCCGCTTAAGAAATGGCGACACTCTAGACAACTGCCCCCGTGAAAATTACTGAATCCGGCCTTGGGCTGGTGACCTGCCCATTGTCACTGTTCACCGGCACCTCTGTTCGACAGATATGGCCACGATGGTGACCTGCCCATTGTCACTGTTCACCGGCACCTCTGTTCGACAGATATGGCCACGATGGTGACCTGCCCATTGTCACTGTTCACCGGCACCTCTGTTCGACAGATATGGCCACGATGGTGACCTGTTCATTGTCAGTATTGACCGGCACCTCTGTTCGACAGGCATGGCCACGATGGTGACCTGTTCAATGTCAGCATTGACCGGCACCTCTGTTCGACAGGGATGGCCACGATGGTGACTTGCCCAATGTCAGTGTTGACCGGCACCTCTGTTCGACAGGGATGGCCACCATGGTGACCGTGGCCGTGCTGCGAATTCCTATACTGGAGCTGGTAAAAACGGCCGACATGCTGGATTGGGTAAGCCGTATGGCTGGGTAAAACGCACTGATAGCGGCCACTTCTCAGTAGATGGTCGATTCTAGAAGTTTCACCTTGGGCACTATGACGCTATGTACCGTAGGCGCACTTAGGCGCCATGTGCGCTGTAACGTCCTCGCTCGCCCAGTGCCTGTAGCACCAATAAGCACCATGCACTGCTAGGTGTTGTGTAGGATTGCTAGCTCCACTTAGATGTATAGTCTGGCAGTTAAATCTGAACTCGATTCGGTACACCACTTGGATCATTTTGATATACCGATTTGGTTTTCATTCAATCCCAGGTACATACATCGATTTAGTTGACCTGTGAGAAGCTGACACCGTTGGATTGGGACGACGATAAACGCTGGATTCGGAGGGCGACAAAGGCTGGGTTGGGAGGGTGGCAAACAGCTCGCTGGATGTATTCCACTGATTTAATAGATGTGAAGGCGAGTGGTGAGGAGCGTAGAACAACTCCTCTGGTATGACTGACAGGCAGCACGTTCCCGTCCAGTCCAGTCCAGTCCAGGTGGGGCAGTGGCGTCGCCACGAAATTCTTCCAAGGGGGGTCGAGATCGAAAGGGGGCCTCCTGCTCCCCGAAAAGGGGCCTCCATTGTGTTAGGGCCTCCTACTGTTTTTAGGCCCTTAGTATGGTTCGGGAATGGGAAACTGAGGGCTGGAGGGCCTCCTTTTCGTCCTGGAGGGCCTCCTTTTCGTCCTAGAGGGCATCCTTTTCGTCCTGTGGGCCTCATTTTCATCATGGGGACCTCATTTTCATCCTGGTGGCCTTTTCGTCCTGGGGCCTCTGTGTCAATATTTGGCACTCGCTTGATTTCTGGGGCCTCCTACCCTCTCCTAGGTGACTTCTTTTTACAAATTAGGGGCCTCCTCCTGAAGGCCCCTAATTTGTATAATCTCTTTTTCGTCTTGGAGGCCTCCTTTTCATCCTGGAGGGCCTCTTTTCGTCCTGGAGGGCCTCCTTTTCGTCCTGGAAGGCCTCCTTTCCATCCTGGGGGCCTCCTTTTCGTCTTGGGGGCCTCCTTTTCGTCCTGGGGGCCTCCTCAAATTTCAGGGGGGGGCAGTCTCACGGCAGGGGGGGGCAATTGCCCCCTCTGCCACCCCGGTGGTGACGCCCCTGGGTGGGGGTCTTCAACCGCCCCCTCAGGTTTTTCGCGGATAGTGAACGAACGGCGTGCAGCAGCGTGACAAAATTTGGCATACCTTTTCCACATCAATTTGGCATGCTGTCTGAAAACTTCGAAGTCAGGTCATCTAGGGTCAACAGGTTAGTCAAGTTCAAGTGAGGTCACCTCCAAAAAAGTTCAACCAGGCGTCACGCTTTATCGGATACAAAGATTGTACTGAAACTTTCAGCGTTTGGTTATCTTTAGGGATGCAACAAAAGGTATGAGAGGAATTTTTTCTTTTTCGTTTTTGACTACTTACTAATTTTGCATATTTGTTTATCAGAGTTGAAATCGAAGATTCTGGCCAATGTAAGCATTTTTTTATTACAGCAGGTTGACTTCCAACAACGTTTCTCGCTGGTCTGCTCTACCCATTAGAGAGGTAAAATTAAGGGAAACTTGAAAACGCGAAATTTTGAAATTTCAAAAAAACATTTTGGGGTGGCTAAAAAATCATGGCCCTGATCGATTTCGCTGTCCTTTTCTGAGATCCAATTTTTTTCTTCAAATAACTCCAAGAATTACCTCCCCAGATCCAAAAAACATAATGTAAGTCGTGAAAAGTCTTGAGAATCTAGCCCTCTGGTGACGCCACTTTTGTGTGGAAGCTGTTTTGGGTGTGGATTCGGACCCTACTCGTCGAGCACTTTCCGATGACACCTCTCGTTTTTGTGCAAAGCTTAGTTTGGATCTTAGAGGGGGGCTACTACCCCCCCCGAGACGGGGCGTGAGGATCTGACCGGAGAGACGGCGCGGGTTAATGCTACCTTAACACACACTATGTGTACTAAAAGTATCCACCAAATATATTCCTTCTTCGAAAATGATGTGACATGTGAGAAGCTGATCGGGATGGTTCGGCTGCAGGGCGGCTCAGCTGCAGCTGCAGGGGAGGGGCTCAGCTGCAGCTGCAGTGGGAACTCAGCGTCAGCTGCAGGGGAGGGGCTCAGCTTCAGCTAGAGGGAGACGGGGGCTCAGCTTCAGCTACAGGGGGCGGGGCTCAGCTGCAGCTGCAGGGGAGGGGCTCAGCTGCAGCTGCAGGGGAGGGGCTCAGCTTCAGCTAGAGGGAGACGGGGGCTCAGCTTCAGCTACAGGGGGCGGGGCTCAGCTGCAGCTGCATGGGGGACTCAGCTTCAGCTGCAGGGGAGGGGCTCAGCTGCAGCTGCAGGGGAGGGGCTCAGCTGCAGCTGCAGGGGAGGGACTCAGCTTCAGCTAGAGGGAGACGGGGGCTCAGCTTCAGCTACAGGGGGCGGGGCTCAGCTGCAGCTGCATGGGGGACTCAGCTTCAGCTGCAGGGGAGGGGGCTCAGCTGCAGCTGCAGGGGAGGGGCTCAGCTGCAGCTGCAGGGGAGGGACTCAGCTTCAGCTAGAGGGAGACGGGGGCTCAGCTTCAGCTACAGGGGGCGGGGCGCAGCTGCAGCTGCATGGGGGACTCAGCGTCAGCTGCAGGGGAGGGGGCTCAGCTTCAGCTAGAGGGAGACGGGGGCTCAGCTTCAGCTACATGACGGCCAAATAATTTTCTGAATGTCAAGTGGTGTATGATGGGAATATTTGGAGTCTTTAAGTATCCTAGTGGTGCTGGAATCGTGAAGAATGTTGACGTGCATTGGGGACAGCCATTGACAAGCTTTGCAGTTCTCATTTGCAACGGTGTGATATTTAGTGTCCAGAGCGTACTGGGATACTACAAGTGCTCACTGCTAAGGCGACTGAGTCACGAGACACGATGTGCACCTGAGTCACGAGACACGATGTGCACCTGAGTCACGAGACACGATGTGCACCTGAGTCACGAGACATGGTGTGCACCTGAGTCACAACGATGTCACTGAGTCACGACACGATGTGCACCTGAGTCACGAGACACGATGTGCACCTGAGTCACAGATGTGACCTGAGTCACGAGACATGCACCTGAGTAACGAGACACGATGTGCACCTGAGTCAGAACATGACCTGAGTCACGAGACACGATGTGCACCTGAGTCACGAGACACGATGTGCACCTGAGTCACGAGACATGGTGTGCACCTGAGTAACGAGACACGATGTGCACCTGAGTCACGAGACATGGTGTGCACCTGAGTCACGAGACATGGTGTGCACCTGAGTCACGAGACATGGTGTGCACCTGAGTCACGAGACACGATGTGCACCTGAGTCACGAGACACGATGTGCACCTGAGTCACGAGACACGATGTGCACCTGAGTCACGAGACACGATGTGCACCTGAGTCACGAGACACGATGTGCACCTGAGTCACGAGACATGGTGTGCACCTGAGTCACGAGACATGGTGTGCACCTGAGTAACGAGACACGATGTGCACCTGAGTCACGTGACACGATGTGCACCTGAGTCACGTGACACGATGTGCACCTGAGTCACGTGACACGATGTGTACCTGAGTCACGTGACACGATGTGCACCTGAGTCACGTGACACGATGTGCACCTGAGTCACGTGATACGATGTGCACCTGAGTAACGAAACACGATGTGTACCTGAGTCACGAAACACGACGTGTGCCCGAGTCCTGACAGTGAGTTACACTGTTGACGTTGCATGCTGTCATTGGCAGGTGTTCTTGGTGCTGCCCAACTACGCCCTGGGCATGGGCATGGCAGACGTGTACTCCAACTATCAGGGAATCCAGTATTGTGGCAAAATGGAGAATCTGGAAGCGTTGTGCCGCATTTTCAAGGAGATAAAACAGCCATTTCCGTGCTGCAAGGGTAAGAGCAAGCGGAAAGCCATTCTCTGGCTGATGACGATCCAAGGCGACGATGCCGTCCAATTATGTCAGCTTGGCGTGAGCGCTCTGCCGAATCATACCTGTTTTTCTTGATCTCTTCGTAGCATATTTAATAGTATTGGACTCTGTCAGAATGAGTACTGAGTCTGAATTTCCAGAATGGCATGATCCGTTTGCTATTTCTATATCAACTGTTCTTTTGTGTTCAGTAACGTACACTTCTAAGACATTATATGGGGACATCTGCATCATATTGGGAGTTTTTTATTTGATCGTTAGGCACCAAAGAGAATGTCGGCTTGGGAAAACTGATGATAAAATAGCATATCATGTCCGTTACAGGCACTACTTTTGCAATAGGCGCATAACGCTCAACAAATCTCACAGAGTTATAACAATTGCGCTCAAGAAGCACGCTAGGCAAATTCGGTGCCTCTTGGAACAAAGAAGTCCAAGTACGTTCAACGGTTATATCAATGATAACAGTGTTTGCAATATGCTTACAATATTTAATTGCTTTTTCTCGTAGCTGGTGTAGTGTCTTAGCTGTTGACTGACAGATTGGTTTTGCTGTGATAACGTATCAGGGTGGCATTGTGAGCAGTGGCGCTGTCTTGTCAGTGCTGTGTTGCCCCCTATTGTGAGTGGCAGTGCCGGTATATCAGTACTGTGCCGTCCCATAATGCGAGTGGCAGTGGTATAGTACTGGTATAGCAGTACTAGTATAGTACTGGTATAGCAGGTATAGTACTGGTATAGCAGTACTATACCAGTACTGGTATAGCAGTACTGTATTTTCCCTATTGTGAGTGGCAGTACTGGTATATCAGTGCTGTATTTTCCATATTGTGAGTGGCAGTGGTGGTATATCAGTGCTGAATTGTTCCCTACTGTGAGTGGCGGTGCTGGCATGTCAGTACTGTGCTGTCCCCTACTGTGAGTGGCAGTGCTGGTATATCAGTACTGTGTTGTCCCCTACTGTGGGTGGCGGTGCTGGTATATCAGTACTGTGTTGCCCCCTACTGTGAGTGGCGGTGCTGGTATATCAGTACTGTGTTGTCCCCTACTGTGAGTGGTAGTGCTGGCATGTCAGTGCTGTATTGTTCCCTACTGTGAGTGGCAGTGCTGGTATATCAGTACTGTGTTGTCCCCCTATCGTGAGTAGCGCTGCTGGCTTGTCCCGACAGATACTGGGCTGTGTGGAAAGTCTGGCTGTGTGTACTGGAACGACTACCTGGCATTGGAGCGATTAGGCATTGGACGTACCCTACTCTTCATGTTCGTTGAAGGTGAGACCCTCCATCGTCTCTGCTCTGGGTGGTAATGTCACGTCACGCTCTAAGCTGTCTTAGAGCAGGCTTGCAGCGCCACATGATATGTGCTGCGTGAAAGGTAATCGTCGGCCAGACTCTGACCTGCCCGATGTCGAGTCACTCGTGGCCGCGTCAGTCGGTGCCGGCCCTAGCCGAGAGGTTTTGTGCTGCCCACGCCAACCTTGTACCACCGACTACTGATGTACTCAATGTCGCCGTGTCTCTTGTAAGGGTCTCTAACGGCGGGCCGCTAAGGCTGCCCACGCCAACATGTTGCCACTTACCACTGATGTTGCTCGACTTCACCTTGTTAGTGCGCTGGGGATTATCCTTGCACATCCTCTACTTTTCAGGGACTGTTATCCTCTACTTTTCAGGGACTGTTATCCTCTACTTTTCAGGGACTGTTTGCATCATCATCCTGTGCCTCATCGAGCTGCGGATGATCGACAGAATCAAGTATCTGTTTCATACGAGCAGAAACACTTACGGGAAACATCTGGAGAAAGACAGTGAGACTTGCGCATGTGGGAGGCTTCTGTTTGTGTATTTGTAGGTCTTCTCGTGCATAGTTGGAGGTCTTTTCGCGTGTATTTAGAGATCTTCTCGTGTGCATTTCGAGGTCTTCTCGTGTATATTTGAGGACTGGTCAAACATATTTGAGGCCTCTTGTGTGCACTTGGAGGTCTCCTCGTTTGTATTTGGATTTCTTCTCGTGTATTTGAAGTTCTTCTCTTGCACATTTGGATGTCTTCTGGTGTGCATGAGGTGGTTGTTTGGGTGGTCCAGGTACAAATGTATTTTCCCAATTATTCAGCGAGTAATTTTTTCCATTATTCTGTTCAGAAAACAGTACATAGCAGGTTGCATGGCAATTGGATGTCAGTTCTTTCTTCACATGAGATCCAGGGCAGGTTCCATACACATGATAGTGCTTGCGATATTGCTGGTAATAGCAGCATGTACGACCATCAATTAATTTCAACTGTGAAGGGTTGCACTCAGTGTGTTCATTTTTCGGACATCGGATATATTCATATAAGTAGCGCAGCGAGCCATGTGTCTCATGGTGGATCAATGCGATGCTAAATAATACTTGTAAAACAACATCTTCCCTGCACGTGATGTGATGCCCAAAGTCAATTAGCTAGAAGCCACTAACAAGTGAAAAGCCTACCGGCAGATATGAGGGGCAATCACGGGAGAGACGTACTATGGCCCAATGATGTCGTTTGACCACACTGTGGGGTGAGAGGGTGAATCAATGGAGATGCGTGGCGACGCTCTTTGACTACGCTGTGGGTGAGAGGGTGGATCACGGGAGAGGCGTAGTGGTGCTGTTTCACCACGGTACAATGGGGGATCACTGGAGGGGAGTGCCGTGTCCCAGTGGTGTCGTGACGCCATCAGGTGGAGACGAGGGCGTCATCGTCGCCGAGGTCGACTCGGACGTCGCCGCCGAGAAGAAGAGGATCCATACTACCGATATCGACACGCTCACCGAGCACAACGTTCTGGTCATCAAGTACGTGGTGATGCTGTCCTTAGAGTACGCCCTAACCAGTGCAAGGTGATCCTGGCTACAGTATGATGTCCTCCACTGCATTGGTCCGATTCGTGTATACTGGCCGAGTAGCCGATGTTCATGAGCTTTTTCGTTATTTTATTTCAGCTGGCATTAATCATAAGCGCATAATTTTGGTACTCGAAATACCTGCTGTTCTTCGTTGTACACTCACATTTTACAAGAAACAACCCACCAGTGGCATAAACTGTCGTTCCCACGGATATACTCTATATCCAGATCGAAACTAGTTTTCCAATAATTGCCTTTATGTAGGCATTGGTGCTAAGTATACCACAACAAAACAACTACGGAGACTCCACTTCCATCGTGTGTTTTTCACTGTCAATGTCCATTGCTTTTACCGCTGCCGGTAGGGACCTCACCAAGTTCTATGCAAAGAACTTCCTGGCTGTCGACCGACTATGTCTGGGAGTCCCCAAAGGAGAGTGCTTCGGCCTGCTTGGTATCAACGGAGCAGGTGAGCCACCCTTACTCTGACACACTCTGAGACACTCAAACACGTCGCTGAGGGTACCTGACATACCACCGCCGACACTTGGGCTAACAAATGACATACCACCGGTGATCCCTGACATCCCTGACATCCCTGACATACCACTGATGATTCCTGACATACCACTGGTGATTCCTGACATACCACTAGTGATTCTTGACATAGGACTGCTGACGTCGACATGTTGCTGCTGACACCTGGCATACCACTGCTGAGACCTTAGCTGACATTCGACCTGGCACCTGCCTCACGATGTCAGCATGTGTATGCCAAAAGAAACCAAGCGAGGAGCCACCCACACAGTGGATGACGTTGTGGTGCCTGTCCTGTTTCCTGTTCACACTCCAAATGAACAGTGTGCATGTGCCGGGAGTGGACGTTAATGACTAGTCACGTGAAAGAAGCACGGTGCTCCAACAGTGTACATGTGCCGGGAGTGGACGTCAATGACTAGTCACGTGAAAGAAGCACGGTGCTCCAACAGTGTACATGTGCCGGGAGTGGACGTCGATGACTAGTCACGTGAGAAGAGCACGGTGCTCCAACAGTGTGCATGTGCCGGGAGTGGACGTCAATGACTATTCACGTGAGAAGAGCACGGTGCTCCAACACCCGATTCGTTATCAATATGTGCGATGTCATAACAGATCTTTAGATTATTTGCACAGGATTAAGCCGTACAGATTACCAGTGTTCCGTGGTATTCCCGTTCTGACAACCGATTGCTTCAGTGCCTTTAATCAGAGGCCGGAGTGGTCCACATTGCTACAGTGCCTAATCAGAGGTGTCCACATTGCTACAGTGCCTTTAATTAGAGGCCGGAGTAGTCCGCATTGCTATAGGGCCTTTAATTAGAGGCCGGAGGTGTCCACATTGCTATAGTGCCTTTAATTAGAGGCCGGAGTGGTCCACATTGCTATAGTGCCTTTAATTAGAGGCCGGAGTGGTCCACATTGCTATAGTGCCTTTAATTAGAGGCCGGAGTGGTCCACATTGCTATAGTGCCTTTAATTAGAGGCCGGAGTGGTCCACATTGCTACAGTGCCTAATCAGAGGTGTCCACATTGCTACAGTGCCTTTAATTAGAGGCCGGAGTGGTCCGCATTGCTATAGTGCCTTTAATTAGAGGCCGGAGTGGTCCACATTGCTATAGTGCCTTTAATTAGAGGCCGGAGTGGTCCAATTGCTATAGTGCCTTTAATTAGAGGCCGGAGTGGTCCACATTGCTATAGTGCCTTTAATCAGAGGTCCACATTGCTACAGTGCCTTTACTTAGAGGCCGGAGTGGTCCACATTGCTACAGTGCCTTATGTCCACATTGCTACAGTGCCTTTAATTAGAGGCCGGAGTGGTCCACATTGCTATAGTGCCTTTACTTAGAGGCCGGAGTGGTCCACATTGCTATAGTGCCTTTACTTAGAGGCTGGAGTGGTCCACATTGCTACAGTGCCTTTAATCAGATGCCGGAGTGGTCCACATTGCTACAGTGCCTAATCAGAGGTGTCCACATTGCTACAGTGCCTTTACTTAGAGGCTGGAGTGGTCCACATTGCTACAGTGCCTTTAATCAGAGGCCGGAGTGGTCCACGTGCGCTGAGTCAGTCGCCCGATGCCAGCCAGCTGCCTACAAACTATCTCACCCTCAGTCGCCCGATGCCAGCCAGCTGCCTACAAACTATCTCACCCTCTTGCATATGATCTCAACCTGTCTGATTGTCATCCTCTGTAACACTATCTAGCTCTATCTCTGTAATCTGCTCATCTCTACCGGTGCGCCACAGGGAAAACTACCACGTTCAAGATGTTAACGGGTGACGAGCTCATCTCCTGGGGAAATGCCTATCTGATGGGCAAGAGCGTGCGTACCGACGTCAAGGAGGTGCACAAGATGCTGGGCTACTGCCCACAGTTTGACGCTGTGATCGGTAAGCTGACCGGGTCGGCAACCGTTGTCTCTATGTTCGGCAAAATGCTCGTCATGTACCAGGGCTCCGCCGTGACTTGTTGGCTGAGGAAATGCGAGGGTTTTTGGCTCCGCTCATTTCATACAGCGATCATAGGCGGGGTGCCAAACCAAATTGAGAAACATTACCGTGAACCCCAATTGTGGTGACGCACACGCACACAACATGTGCTATCTACGCTGGCCAGCATCAATAACATTGCTACTGCTATTGATGTCGGTTGCGGTTGTTCACATTTTTAACATAGGGAATGAATTGCACCTAAGAAAAACGGCTTTCTAAATCGCTCACGATATGTGGTGCTCCGAACGGGGAAGCCGTTGTCGGAGATCAGTACTCGGATTGGTCATTGATGGTGACGACGATATGGATGTCCGTCGGCGGTGTAGATGTCCTGATGCCCGTGACCTGGTGTGGCTATCACCTGGGGTGCTGGTGGGCTGGTGTACCTGTGATCTAATATGTCTGGTGTGTCTGATGTGCCTGCTAATGTGTATCCCTGGTGTGCCTGTTACTGTGTGTGTCTGGTGTACTCGTGACTTGGTGTGTCTGTCACCGTGTGTGTCTAGTGTACTCGTCACTTGGTGCGTCTGTTGTACCCGTGACCTGGTGTATCTGGTGCACCCGTGACCTGGTGTATCTTGTGTACCCATGGCATGGTGTGTCTGGCGTACCCGTGACCTGGTGTGTCTGGTGTACTCATGACCTGGTGTGTCTGATGTGACCGTGACCTGGTGTGTCTGGTGTACCCGTGGCCTGGTGTGTCTGGTGTGACCATGATCTGATGTGTCTGATGTGACCGTGACCTGGTGTATCTGGTGTACCCATGACCTGGTGTGTCTGGTGTACCCGTGACCTGGTGTGTCTGATGTGCCCGTGACCTGATGTGGGTGGTGTACCCGTGGCCTGGCGTGTCTGGTGTGACCATGACCTGATGTGTCTGGTGTGACCGTGATCTGGTGTGTCTGGTGTACCCGTGACCTGGTGTGTCTGGTGCACCCGTGACCTGGTGTATCTGGTGTACCCGTGACCTGGTGTATCTGGTGTACCCGTGACCTGGTGTGTCTGGTGTACCCGTGACCTGGTGTGTCTGGTGCACCCGTGACCTGGCGTCTCTGATGTACCCATGACCTGGTGTCACACAGACCAGATGACAGGTCGCGAAACACTGCGCATGTTCGCGCGGCTGCGCGGCATACACGAGACAGACATCGACGCCGTGGTGGACAGACTGGCCAAGGGCCTCTTCCTCACCGAGTACATCGATAAGCAGGTACGGCGTACGCTGGTACAGCTAGTACAGCTGGCACAGCTGACCGTCAGGTACTGGGTACATATGAGGTAAGCCGTCAACCTCTCGGCAGCTCTGGACCTTCCGACACACGACCAACAGCCAAGTCAATGCCGCAGCTCGTGTAGTCCCTAATGTAGAACGTTTTGCCTCATGTCTAGGCATTGTTCAACATGACGGACTGGGCACAAGAGGATAGTCGGGATATCTTCAAACTCGTGGAAATATGTACGCCCGAGCCGAAATGCCAGCGTTCTATCGCCGTGAGATGGATATATTGCAGGCAATGTTTTGGAACTGTCCGTACCTTCAATGCGAAGAGGAGCTCTGGTATATGTGCTATGCAGTGGATAATCATTATGTTATCCATGGAACATGACCATTCATTGTTGCACATCATTGTTATTTCAGCTGGGGTGTGTCATGTAGTCATGGATCAACATGAAGAAATGTAAAGCGTCTCTAGATTGTTATTCAGACTAGGAAGGTTCGAAGGCCCTACCTCGCTATTGTAGGTTGAACGAAATTTATTATCTGCTTTGCACTTCACCGATCTATATATATATATATTAGGGTGGAGTGATTTCCAACATTTTTGGTGTTAAAGTCTTAAAACTTGCGTTTGGTTCTAAAAAGACGATCTGCAAAGTTTTAGAGCAATCTGAGGCCGGGAAGCCGCCGCGCCTCAGGGCTTTCTGAGGCCGAAATGACGTTTTTCTACCAACTTGCGGGATCAAGCCCGATTTCAGGAATTTAAATAACTAGATAGCAAATAAATATTTATATCATTGCATTGTATAGTTTTTCATCCACCGTTGTGCTAATTTTCACTTCCCTAACTTGAAAATTGTGCCTGCCACGACGCAGAGTTCCGGAAGGTGTGCCGCCCGCAGCGCCACCACTCCCCTCTATCGGCAGAAGTATGAACTGCGACCATTCACCGTTCATTCCGCAATATAAGTATCTTTCTTGGTCAATTGGGTGGCGGATTTGCGACAGTGCACAGTGTGCTGACTTCTTATGCGCACAGCGCTATTTTATTACGATTCCAGCGACTTCTATCGACAGCTACACACGATTGGAGCGTAGCCACAGCCGGCTTTGGCATATTGTAACCTGCCTTTCAGCCTCCAAGCTCACAATGTTTACCTGAGATACCCTGCTAGCATGTTTTCTTGGCTGCATGTTAATTATTGCTGCAGATATTTGAACTTAATTAATTTACTTTGGCAGAAACACTGACAATCCCACACCTTACTGGGTGGGTACTTGGTTGCACGACTAACGCATATCGCTCAAATTTAGCAGTACTGGCGATGATTGTGTACTCCGACCATCGATTGCCCACCAACTGTTACATTTGCTCACCATCACCACCATGATCATGGGTAAAGAGTTGCTTTGTAAGTTACCCCACTGGCGGCCAATATATTGCGCGGCCACGGCCGGGGTGGCCGAGGCATATTCTCCAACCATGACCATGGTTGAAACCTAAAATAAGGATCTACGAGGGCGTGTGTCGCACGCGGAATTTCCAATGCAGTTATGCACCCTGAACTTCCTGGTATAGCAAAAAAAAACTTTGTGATACATTTTTATCCTATGGCGAGGGATGAATTTTGAAACTTACCAGTTGCCTAACCAGTTTTTGTCTCTTTTCCAGACTAGTGAACCTATCAGATTTCGAGTATTAAAGTAAAAAAGGTTAAGGGAAGTTCATTCCGATCGAAGACGGCTCGCTTTGCGTTGGGCCATCCCTGCGAACTGCCGAAAAACCAAATGCCACTTCAGATTCATGTATACAACTTCTACAGACTACAGTCTAACAGACTTCGGGCTATCGACAACCATGCAGCGGGCGAAAGGTAAATCGCCACGAGCGTTGCCAAGGGCGTTGTATACCTTTGGGGGAAAGCAAGCGTCCCTGTTAAATCGTTTCAGTCGATTGTCCGGGGTGTCCTGGTGATTATGAAGAAAGGAAAGGATCTAAGAAAGACCCCAATAAAGAAACGCGCTGGCGCAAGCAAAACGATTCCCCTCCATGAGCTGATTGACATCTGCGCGTGCAGTTGTCATTCGAGAAATGCCTGCAGCTGCCCCAGCGAGAACAAGGTTCCATACCGCGAGTGGAATTTCTTACAAGACCAGCGAGGTGAGAGGAAGCGAAGCATCGGCGGCATTGACATGAAGGCCTCCAATGCATTGGGGAGGAGGCGAAGAGATCAGAACCGTCTGCGGCCTGACCCGGCTTTCCTTCAGACGGACGCCAACGACTCGGATCCTGGTCCCTCGGGTCTGACCGAGCACAGCACGGGACACGAGCCCGAAAGCATGGACGAGGGAAGCAATGGTGACGATGCATATGACACAGGGAGTGTCCACGAACCAACACAGACTAGGGCTCCGTACAATATGATGCCTCTGGAGAATTTCGCTAAGGAGTGTGACCGGCACATTGAGGTCACTGATAGGATTGCAGCGGCCCTTGACACCGCTCTCTTGAAGGACCTTGGCCTCGTCACTGAGAACGACACGAGGCACGTCATCACACGAGATAAAGTGATAAGAGCCAGAAAAGGGCACAGGAGAAAGAAAAACGAAAGCTAAAGGAGGGCATAGGCGGTAAGGTGCAGTGCATGGGATTCGATGGGAGACAGGATATCACAAAGATACGAGAGAAAACAAATGAGCAAGACGTACGGCTTACGGGAAAAGAGAAGCATCTGGTATTTGTGAGCGAGCCAGGTAGAACCTACATCGCTCACAGAACACTGACATCAGAAAATAGTGCATCAATTGCTGGCAAGGCTTTAGAAGTCGTTCGGGAGTGCGACTCGGAAGAATCCCTGCAGGCAGTATTGGTCGATGGCACTGCCGTCAACACAGGCCGCGAAAACGGTGCACTCACGAGGGTGGAGCGCCAGCTGGGCCGTAGCGTCCAGTGGCTCATCTGCCTTCTTCATGGCAACGTGCTCCCAATGAAGTATGTGCCGCTTGTTTTTTTAAATAATAAAACAAGAATTGACTGAAATACATCGCCACTATCCACCTGATCCTTACAAATTACATGACATACAATAATATACTGCGTCATCTGCATACCTATCTAGAACCATGGCAATTTGTGAGTCCGTAGTACAATCCAAACACTTGCCATGCCATTTGCCCATTTAGACCCTTATAAATGTGAATCCAATTCCTTCCTTGTCCCAATCCCATTCTGTCCTGGGCTTTTTCGCAGGCATGTGTTCGTGGAGCTGGATGAAGGCCACGGTACCAGTGGGTCCAATTCCTTCAAGGGCCCGCTGGGACAAACTATAGCTGGTGACATTCACCGCCAGCCGGGGGTGGACTTCCGTCCCATACCATTCAACGCACCTGACATCGCGGAGCAGGTTGTCGCGGACCTGTCTGCTGACCAGCGCAACCTTCTCCGGTACTGCCGAGCCGTCGCCACCGGCGTTGTCAGTGGTGAGCTGGCACGCACCAGGCCGGGTCCGCTTAACCACGTGCGGTGGCTAACTCTCGGCATCAGAGTGCTCGTACTGTACACGATAACTGCGTCGCCAACCCTGGCTCTGACAAAGATGACAGAGTTTGTCCAGCAGGTGTATGCCCCTGTGTGGTTCGACATCAAGGCGCGCCCACTCTTCACACAAGGAGTCGTGCATCTCTTCAGAACGATGGGACTTATTCAGACACAGACACCTGAAGTGCAGACAGTGGCGAAACGTTCAGTGCAACGAAACGCGTGGTTCGCCCACCCGAAGAACCTAATCGCGGCAATGGATGTCGACGCTGAGAGGTCGATCCGGGAGAGGGGGGGAAGTCAAACTGAGCATAAGTGCGCGGAGTAACTCGGGATCCCGGTGCCGACAGTTCATGGTACCCCTATTGAACTGGGAGGCGGCCACATACACCGACATGATTCAATGGGACCATGTCGAGGTGATAGAACCGCCAGTTACCGCTCACATGTCGAACGACGAGATTATGTCAGCCGTCGACCAACCTCTCTCGCTACCGGCATTCCCATGCCACGCACAAAGTATCGAGCGATGGGTTACGGCGTCCACGCGTGTGTTCGGCGAGGACAGGCGACACGGCATTATCGTATCGCGCCAGGCCAGTTGTGCCTCGAGACCGAAATCCGCCAAGAGAAGTGACTTCGTGTAGCGGTAAATGTGAGAGAGATGGGGAGAGAGAGAGAGTGAGAGAGTGAGAGAGAGAGAGAGAGATGTAGACAGTCAGACAGAGACAGAGACAGAGAGATAGCCGTGTGCAATTCGTAGTTGTATGGTGGTCCAGGATCTTATTTAGATGAGTAGGTCTTAGGACTAACTGCGCTTAGTTCGTTCTGTTCGTGTGCCTATTTGTAGGCATAATAGCCATCCGAATGTACCCTATCTTAGATCCGCCCCCTCCCTGCCTTCAGTTGTCACAGAGAGGAACTGAAACGGGAGAAACGACCAATACACACAGTTTACACTTCCACCGATAGAGGGCAGTGATGTCGCTGCGGTCGGTACACCTTACGAGACTCTGCGTAATGACGGGCACAATTTTCAAGTCAGAGAAGTGGAAATTGGCATAGCGGTCAATAAAAGACTGTAGAATGCAATGAAACAACTCTTTATTTTCTATCTAATTATTCGAATTCTTGAAATGGTGATTTATCCCGCAAGTTCGTTAGAAAACGTCATTTCGGTCTCAGAAAGCCCTGAGGCGCGGCGGCTTCCCGGCCTCAGATTGCTCTAAAACTTTGCAGATCGTCTTTTTAGAACCAAACGCAAGTTTTAAGACTTTATCCCCCAGCGTTTTTACAAAAACGCATAAAATCACTCCACCCTAATATATATATATATATATATATATATATATATATATATATATATATATATATATAAATATCATGTTGCACGAACAGCCGAGTCATCTGTAGGTATAAATGTTGGGCGCTTTGGGCGCCTTGGCTATATTTATCCAATGAATACGCTAGTCGACTGAACGCGGCACCGTCCAGTTTGGCCGGCATGGAGTTGCTATACCCGCCAGTGACGGATCCAGGGAGGAGAGTATGGCGGGAACTAGGAATTCGAGAAGGCATCCATGCTGAGACACAAAGCACCATGGTTCAACTACGTTTCAAAGGTCCCTCCTTCCGCCCTTTCGGTCAGATCCTCACACCCCGTCTCTGGAAAAAAACCCCTCTAAAATCCCAACTTATCATCACACGAAAACATGGTCATCGGAAAGCGCTGACAATAAGGTCGGGTCCACCCCAAAACAATTCCCCTAAAAGTGACGTCCCACTTACATTATGTTTTTGGCTCTGGGGAATTCTTTTTTGGGGATATAGGAAAAAGCAAACAAAATGAATTTAGAATGATAAAAGGACAGCGAAGTCGACCAGGGCTTTAATTTTTTTTGGCCCGCAAAAACATTCCTTTTTTTATTTCAAAATTTTGAGTTTTCAAGTTTTCTTTAATTTTCCTTTTCAATGGGTTTAATTTTCCTTTCCAGACCGAAAAACGTTGTTAGAAGTCAACTTTCCCGAATACAAATTGCTTACTTTAACCGGAATCCTCTATTTGAACTGCGATTTGGCAAATACGCAAAATTTATATGTAGTCAAAAACGAAAAAGAAAAGAAAAATTCCACTCGTACGTTTTGTTGGATCACTAAAGATAAGCAAACGCTGAAAGATTCATTAAAATGTCTGTATTCGTTAACACGTGGCCTGGAGGGGAGGCGGAATCCGCCCACCCCTCCGGTTTTTCGTAGATAACCGCTGATTTTACCGGCCGATATACGCCATTGTTTGTGTACCCGGTTAGAGATGAACGGCACGTTGTTTAAAGAAAGATAAACGAAAATCGACGGAATATTTTTATCGTTAGGGGTCGCTAAAGTCAAAAAAATTTACCAGCGCCAGACCACAAATATCAGCGCTGATGCGCTTCCCGTATATTGGCAAAAAGGAAGTGTTCTTGGCAACACTAGCGACTTGTTTGATGTATTTTGTTATACTACATTATTTAAAAGTTATGTAAGGTCGCCGCGGTCAAGTCAGGTCAAGTTCATGACAGGTTAACACACGCCCTGGAAGGGTGGAGGGCGAAATCCGCCAACCCCTCATATTTTTCGTACACGACTCCATATTTTACCGGCCGATATACGCCATTTTTCCGTACCTGCTTAGAAATGACCGGCGCATTGGGTAGAGCAAGAAAAATGAAAATCTGCCGAAACGTTTTTATGTTATGGCCCGTTAAAGTTTTTTTTTTTCAACCGCAGCGCCCGATCACAGAAATCGGCGCTGATACGCTTCCCGTATATTGGCAAAAGGGAAGTATTCTTGGCAACACTAAGCGACTTGTTTGGTGCATATTGTTAAGCTATATAATTTAAGTCATGTTAGGTCGCCGAGGTTATCATGACAGGCTATGTTGTTGTCATAAATACAAATGACTGTCATGCGATTGACGTCACTTTGCATGTTACTCGTTGCACATCCGGAAATCTACTGTTTGTCACTGTGTGCCTATACTTTATGCATGTACTCCACTCCTTTCTTTGCGAATCCCATTGTGAGAGCCGCTCAACGGAGCAGTCAGGCGGGCAGCCAGGTTCCGGTAACTGGAGCAGGTAATGACCTGATAATGTGCCCCTATATAGGTGACCTGAGATCAAATGGCAGATCTGGCATATGTATTGCATCATTAGTAATGTCCAAAACATCATTAATGGCAATTTTGGAGGGCTTAAACACAATCACAGCGAACCATAACAATGACAAGCCAAGCCACGCAAAACCAGAAAATCTTGATATTTTGACCTCATTTGACCTTGAAGATATTGACCTAAGTTCACGAAATGTGCACACAATAGAGATAATTAACGTGCCCATCCACCCTGCAAATTTCGTTGCCCTAGCCTTAATGCGAGCCGAGATCTTATGGGGCGAAATCCGCTCCCGCCCCCCTCCCTCCAGTGCGCGTAGGTTTCAGAGGCCCTCCAGGGCTCGTATTAAAGCGTGACGACTGGTTGAACTTTTTGGAGGTGATCTTACTTGACCTTGACTAACTCGTTGACCCTAGATGACCTGACTTCAAAATTTTGAAACAGCATGCCAAATTGATGTGGGAAAAGGTATGCCAAATTTGGGCGCGCTGCCGCGCGCCGTTCGTCCGCTATCCACGAAAGACCTGAGGGGCGGTTGAAGACCCCCCTCCGAGACGGGACGGGTTAAGGCGAAGGCGTCTCTCCAGAGGACCCTGTTGTTCCCTGCCACTAATATGCGTAGTGGAAGGTGTTACTCTGAGAGAGTTTGTCGCGCCCTGGACCAGCAACTCCCTCCCGATCCGAGCGCCTATGTCCGCCCGTGGTAGCGGTCACGTGACGCGTGCTCCAGGTGTCCCAGTACAGCGGCGGCAACAAGCGCAAGCTGAGCACGGCGGTGGCGCTGGTGGGCGACCCACCCATCGTGTTCCTGGACGAGCCCACCACGGGCATGGACCCGGTGGCGCGCCGGCTGCTCTGGGACGTCATCTGCCGCATCCGCGCCGCCGGCCGCAGCATCATCCTGACGTCACACAGGTGGGCCGGGTGGGCGGCAGAGATGACGTCACACACAGGCGGGCGGCAGAGATGACGTCATGTACAGGCGGGCGGGCGATATGGTGTCACACTGGGCACCGGCCTGACAAGACGGACAACGTTTCTTGTAGCAGGAGATACATGAAGCACTGAGTGCTTCATGTACGATGAGAAGCACACAAAGTCAACAGACAATTAAATACAATCACGAAGGGACACGACACGGGATCGTACAGCATGTGATAATAGCGATAGAGTTGCTTTAAATGTTTGGTTTTAAAAAGGTTTCAAAGACCAGCTTCTCATAGCCGAAGCAGACAAATTGTTCCAATGATGAACTATTCTAATGCCAAACTGTTGCTGTCGTAACCTCATTCTGCACCACTCCTTCGTTTAGTTGAAGACACGACGCCAGGTGGTCCCAATATGCAAGTCGAGGAACTCACTGAGGTGTCTACCACCTACGCATTAAAGATGTTTTCTACACCTGTAATGTACGTTTTGTTAACAACCCCCACGTCTTAAAAGCACTTCTTCTGATCCCGTTGCACTGTCTCCCAAACTTCAAGTATTTTGTTATCATCAGTCTCAAGTCCTTTTCATCAGCCATGGGTTATTCTATCTCCCCATAACACACTGAAAATATTTGTTGTTGCATCAGAAATTGAATCACTGCAACTTTTTCTTATTCAATTTCATCACCCAGAGCTGATATCAATGGTTCCTGTTCAAAGCCTATGTGAGTCATTTTGCAACTGTTCTCTATTGTCTTCCCTATCTACAGATTTGACTAACTTCTCATCATCAGCAAACGGGAACGCCCCAGACGATGTTCCCTGCTCAATGTTAGTTTCAAAAAACCATACACAAAAAAAAGTCGTGACCAAGAGCCTCGAGGCACGTCCCTGAGAACATCGCTCCATCCTGATAGTAGACTGCCTACAGCTACTCTTGGCCTTCTAGCGTGAAGCCACTTCGCTTTTCACTCCAATGTTGTTCCAGTTATCTAGTGAGGTAACTGGATAAGTCCGAGAGCTCGGTTCGCAGATGGCAGTTTTTGTCACATGCTGTGCGAATGCCTTCGACAACCACCAGTTGCCAGCGTTTACATTGGGCAGAATTCAGACCTCAGCCGCACACGTCACTCACGCCCTCAGCCCTATCCAGGAAGTCTATCAAATTGACTGTCGCGGCTTCAAACCTTCCCAGTCGCACACCGTTCCCCCTACATTTACCGCTACATCATTTCCAAGCATTGCCTCCACCAACCTCAAGTCAAAGGTATTTGCTACGCTGGCTACTCGTTCTTCTTCACACTCCGCTTCTTCTTCACACTCCGCATTCAGTACTCTCGCCCTAGAGTCTCCGATGTCAAATATGCGGCCCATGGAGCGAACCGAATCACCAGTGGCAGTCACCCCAACATCGCGGCACTGTTCTCCCCTTACACCAGCGACCCCGCTTCCAGTCGCTCGCGCGGCTGGTGACAATGCTGCCGCTGGCTGCGCCGCCGCCCTCCCCCCCCCTTAGCGACCCTCAGTGGCCCTTTGGACCCCCCCTCCACTGTGGCTGGGGCTGGCTGGACTGCCGCCCTCTCCACTGTGACCGGGGCTGGCTGGACTGCCGCCCTCTCCACTGTGACCGGGGCTGGCTGGACTGCCGCCCTCTCCACTGTGACCGGGGCTGGCTGGACTGCCGCCCTCTCCACTGTGGCTGGGGCTGGCTGGACTGCCACCCTCTCCACTTTGGCTGGGGGCTGGCTGGACTGCCACCCCCTCCACTGTGACCGGGGCTGGCTGGGCCGCCACCCTCTCCACTGTGGCTGGGGGCTGGCTGGACTGCCGCCCCCTCCACTGTGACCGGGGCTGGCTGGACTGCCACCCTCTCCACTGTGGCTGGGGGCTGGCTGGACTGCCACCCTCTCCACTGTGGCTGGGGGCTGGCTGGACTGCCACCCTCTCCACTGTGACTGGGGCTGGCTGGACTGCCACCCTCTCCACTGTGACCGGGGCTGGCTGGACTGCCGCCCTCTCCACTGTGGCTGGGGGCTGGCTGGACTGCCGCCCTCTCCACTGTGGCTGGGGGCTGGCTGGACTGCCGCCCTCTCCACTGTGACCGGGGCTGGCTGGACTGCCGCCCCCTCCACTGTAACCGGGGGTTGGTTGGACTGCCGCCCTCTCCACTGTGGCCGGGGCTGGCTGGACTGCCGCCCTCTCCACTGTGACCGGGGCTGGCTGGACTGCCGCCCTCTCCACTGTGACCGGGGCTGGCTGGACTGCCGCCCTCTCCACTGTGACCGGGGCTGGCTGGACTGCCGCCCTCTCCACTGTGGCTGGGGCTGGCTGGACTGCCGCCCTCTCCACTGTGACCGGGGCTGGCTGGACTGCCCCCCCCCCTCTGACCGGGGCTGGCTGACTGCCGCCCTCTCCACTGTGACCGGGGCTGGCTGGACTGCCGCCCTCTCCACTGTGACCGGGGCTGGCTGGACTGCCGCCCCCTCCACTGTGGCCGGGGCTGGCTGGACTGCCGCCCCCTCCACTGTAACCGGGGCTGGTTGGACTGCCGCCCTCTCCACTGTGGCCGGGGCTGGCTGGACTGCCGCCCCCTCCACTGTGACCGGGGCTGGCTGGACTGCCGCCCTCTCCACTGTGGCTGGGGGCTGGCTGGACTGCCGCCCTCTCCACTGTGACCGGGGCTGGCTGGACTGCCACCCTCTCCACTGTGACCGGGGCTGGCTGGACTGCCGCCCCCTCCACTGTGACCGGGGCTGGCTGGACTGCCGCCCCCTCCACTGTGGCCGGGGCTGGCTGGACTGCCGCCCCC
The DNA here is from genome assembly GCA_034440575.1 of Imbricaverruca yamaguchii. Lineage (NCBI taxonomy): Eukaryota > Metazoa > Arthropoda > Thecostraca > Neoverrucidae > Imbricaverruca > Imbricaverruca yamaguchii. The sequence goes on along the minus strand of JAOTOL010001361.1, from coordinate 557,060 downwards.
TCCACTGTGACCGGGGCTGGCTGGGCCGCCACCCTCTCCACTGTGGCCGGGGCTGGCTGGGCCGCCACCCTCTCCACTGTGGCCGGGGCTGGCTGGGCCGCCGCCCTCTCCACTGTGACCGGGGCTGGCTGGACTGCCACCCTCTCCACTGTGACCGGGGCTGGCTGGACTGCCGCCCTCTCCACTGTGGCCGGGGCTGGCTGGACTGCCGCCCCCTCCACTGTGACCGGGGCTGGCTGGACTGCCGCCCTCTCCACTGTGACCGGGGCTGGCTGGACTGCCGCCCTCTCCACTGTGACCGGGGCTGGCTGGGCTGCCGCCCTCTCCACTGTGACCGGGGCTGGCTGGACTGCCGCCCTCTCCACTGTGACCGGGGCTGGCTGGACTGCCGCCCTCTCCACTGTGACCGGGGCTGGCTGGACTGCCGCCCTCTCCACTGTGACCGGGGCTGGCTGGACTGCCGCCCTCTCCACTGTGACCGGGGCTGGCTGGACTGCCGCCCTCTCCACTGTGGCTGGGGGCTGGCTGGACCGCCACCCTCTCCACTGTGGCCGGGGCTGGCTGGACCGCCACCCTCTCCACTGTGACCGGGGCTGGCTGGACCGCCACCCTCTCCATTGTGGCTGGGGGCTGGCTGGGCCGCCACCCTCTCCACTGTGGCTGGGGCTGGCTGGACTGCCGCCCTCTCCACTGTGACCGGGGGCTGGCTGGACTGCCGCCCTCTCCACTGTGACCGGGGCTGGCTGGACTGCCGCCCCCCTCCCCCACTGCGGCTGGTGGACCGGGGCTGGCTGGACTGCCGCCCTCTCCACTGTGACCGGGGCTGGCTGGACTGCCGCCCCCCTCCACTGTGACCGGGGCTGGATGGGCCGCCACCCTCTCCACTGTGACCGGGGCTGGCTGGACCGCCACCCTCTCCACTGTGACCGGGGCTGGCTGGACTGCCGCCCCCTCCACTGTGACTGGGGCTGGCTGGACTGCCGCCCTCTCCACTGTGGCTGGGGGCTGGCTGGACCGCCACCCTCTCCATTGTGGCTGGGGGCTGGCTGGGCCGCCCCCTCCCACTGTGGCTGGGGGCTGGCTGGACTGCCGCCCTCTCCACTGTGACCGGGGCTGGCTGGACTGCCGCCCTCTCCACTGTGGCTGGGGGCTGGCTGGACTGCCGCCCTCTCCACTGTGGCTGGGGGCTGGCTGGACTGCCGCCCTCTCCACTGTGACCGGGGCTGGCTGGACTGCCGCCCTCTCCACTGTGACCGGGGCTGGCTGGACTGCCGCCCTCTCCACTGTGACCGGGGCTGGCTGGACTGCCGCCCTCTCCACTGTGACCGGGGCTGGCTGGGCCGCCCTCTCCACTGTGACCGGGGCTGGCTGGACTGCCACCCTCTCCATTGTGGCTGGGGGCTGGCTGGACTGCCGCCCTCTCCACTGTGGCTGGGGGCTGGCTGGGGCTGGCTGGGCCGCCATCCTCTCCATTGTGGCCGGGGTTGAGTGCGCTGCTGCCATATCCATTGCGTACTCCGATGCACTCGGACCGACTTTGTGCTGGTCCCTGCGGCCACCGTCCCAAGTATGAACACCTCCACTCGAGCTTGTCGTATCGTCCGTGGCACCTTTTTTGTGTGCTGGTGTAGACATGTCCTTCACTCTTCTTCCGACACGCCTCCATCCCCTCATCGTCTCCCTCGATTACACTGGCCAGGATCTCATTTTCAGTCTTCACCACGGCCAAAGCCTCCATCTTTTCACAATGCATGAAGGCGGGGGCATACCACATAGGATCCAATACTGCACGTTTAAATTATTGTGAGTGCAAAGCCAACATTGGAGGGGGAAGCGCCCTCCAAAGGCATACAAAACTGCGGCCTACATGATGGTGGCCGCTGACGTCACACACGCGGTCGCTTGTGTGACGTCAGCTGGCTATAGTTCGGTTGCACCAATTGTGATAACTAACAGCGGTCTGCGCGCGCAGCATGGAGGAGTGCGAGGCCCTGTGCACGAGGCTCGCCATCATGGTGAACGGCGTGTTCCGGTGCATGGGATCGCCGCAACACCTGAAGAGCAAGTTCGGCGAGGGCTACACGCTGCTGGTCAAAGTCGACGTGAGCCAGCAGCAGGTACAGGTGCGTCACACAAACACTGTGGGAGCAGCTCCAGGCTGGGGAAAAGCGCACAGGTTAGGTGGCATTGCATTGGTGCCACCCCTTCACAGATGACGACCGCGATGTTTCCGGTGTATTGTAGGGCTCCACGACGTAGCTGCGCGTGCACTAATGCTGGGTGCTGTAGGATGGTTGCAATGATGTGTAGTTTGGCACAGGCACTCAGCTATCTTCATTCACTCACATCAAGCAATGCATTGTCAATTGTGTACGGGCGTGCTACAGCAATACGATGTCTGTGCACTCTGGGTAGCGTTTATCGCACGCTTGCCTTAGTTGGTCGGAGCAAACTCATGTTGCCTTTCAGGCTGCTGTGGCAGCAATTATCGGTGTCACCTTCGTTGATGCTCCCAGATTGCTGCGAAACTTATGGGAAAACTATTGCCAGCTGCGGCTGTATTTCCGTTTGTTTTGACTGCAAGGCCCACGTCTGCCTCTCTTGCCGTCTGCCTCTCGTCTGATGTTCATTTGCAGACATGTAAGCCCCCAGCAATAGTCGCTAAATTGTTTCGTCATTTTGCAGCGTTATCGGTTTGCAGCGCCAGAACAGATGGCTTGTGTGAATTCGTCTGCGTTGTGATGTTCTACCGTGCGCAGCGACGCAAAGCCTGCGAAAACTGATGATGGCGCTTCTCACACACCTTTGTTTTTGTTTCAGGAGTACTCGAAATCGCACAAGCGCGTGACGTCCAGTTCATCGATTGGCCGCCAGGTGTTCTCCAGTGTGTCCCCACTGAAACACCAGATCAGCGCAGTCTCTCCGGTGCAACTCGTCAAGGACTTCGTGGAGCAGTCGTTCCCCGGTATGCGTATGTGCGGAATGCCGATGCGTTCGTGTGCGCCGTGGTCACGATCATTCAGTTCTCGTCATGTGTGTGGGTTACTAGCGCGAAAGGTCACTTCGTTCGGAATGTTCTTTTTTGTTCATTTCCGCAAGGAAACGAAAAAATGGTCTCTTTCTACCACATAAATTACTAGTTACTAAAAACCCTTACTTTCCTTCTGTACTATTTTATCCATCTCCCTGATCACACAGTTTCCCAGAGTGGTCAGTGCTGGCCGAAGGGAAAAACAAAGAGAAAAAGCCCCAATGGTAGATTTCTCGGAGTATAACGAGACAGGACCCCACGACATAGACTGAAAACGCGGAGGCGGCGGCGCAGTGGTGTCAAAAGTTTCTTTCCAGCATCAAAAGTTAACTTTCCAGCAAGTGACGGAATTGGGTTGACAAACATAAATGTAAGTTTCGGTCCTGTGACTCCCAAGCACACGTTTAGTTTTCGTTATATCCAAAAGCTATTGGCACGGTAAAAGAACCTGCATCATTGCATGGCAGGATGGCTTTTCTATCTTTTCCTGTAGCTTTAACCTGTCGCTCCTTTCCGATCAGATTATCACTCCCCGTTTGAAGAAGAGAGGGGAAGGTCGTTGAAGACCCCACCCCGTATCAAACTTCAAAACTAAGAGTCGCACGAAATGAACTTGGTATCATCGGAAAGCCCTCGACAAATACGCAACGAAATGTGTTTCACTTTTTAAGTCCTTTAACATAGGAAGGTGGTCCTTGAGGAAAATTGAAGTTTCAAAAACATGCTATATCTCCATTTCTGGGAACGACCCAGTGGAGAAATGCGCGCCGTTTGATGGCAAGTTACACTGCACATAGCTGTTTCCAAGTAACGGTGGTGGACTATGGAAGATGCGCTGCCTCTCCGCGTGCCGAGCGCATTACGTAGCAGCGCCTGTCGACACGCAACCGATACGTGATCTGACCCGACAGCAGATAAGTACCTCCGGAACAGAGACGGCCACCTAATCCACGGCTTAACAGGGTCCACTGGCTCCGGAGGAAGCGGCGGCGGACCCGGAGCAGATGTTCCCATAGCAGTCATGGCGGACCCGGAGCAGATGTTTCCATATCAGTCATGGCGGACCCGGAGCAGATGTCGCCATAGCAGTCATGGCGGACCCGGCGCAGATGTCGCCATGGCAGTCATGGCGGACCCGGAGCAGATGTCTCCATGGCAGTCATAGATGACCCGGAGCAGATGTCTCCATAGCAGTCATGGCGGGCCCGGAGCAGATGTTTCCATGGCAGTCATGGCGGACCCGGAGCAGATATCTCCATGGCAGTCATGGCGGACCCGGAGCAGATGTCGCCATGGCAGTCATGGCGGACCCTGAGCAGATGTTTCCATGGCAGTCATGGCGGACCCGGAGCAGATGTCGCCATGGCAGTCATGGCGGACCCTGAGCAGATGTTTCCATGGCAGTCATAGATGACCCGGAGCAGATGTCTCCATGGCAGTCATGGCGGACCCGGAGCAGATGTCGCCATAGCAGTCATGGCGGACCCAGAGCAGATGTCGCTATAGCAGTCATGGCGGACCCGGAGCAGATGTCGCTATAGCAGTCATGGCGGACCCAGAGCAGATGTCGCTATAGCAGTCATGGCGGACCCGGAGCAGATGTCGCTATAGCAGTCATGGCGGACCCGGAGCAGATGTCGCTATAGCAGTCATGGCGGACCCGGAGCAGATGTCGCTATAGCAGTCATGGCTGACCCGGAGCAGATGTCTCCATGGCAGTCATGGCGGACCCGGAGCAGATGTTTCCATGGCAGTCATGGCGGACCCGGAGCAGATGTCTCCATGGCAGTCATGGCGGACCCGGAGCAGATGTTTCCATGGCAGTCATGGCGCCAACCGAATCACTTGACCTGGTCAATAATGGCAGCAAACCCACGTCACGTACCGCCTGGTCGCCAGTGTACTGTTGTGTCTGATGTCGCTCGACGCGGCGTACTACATGTCATTCGTAGCACGACCTCAGTCTCGTATATCTGAGTATATGCGACATAAGTGAAATCCGTCTGCACCCGGCTTGTGGAAAAATATTGCGAGAACCCGGCAGCCCCTCCTCGCCAGTTTTCGAAGCATATTCTGAAAGTAAGCAGAATGCACTTTCGGCGTGCTTGCGCCAATATGGTAGCGGGACACAACACTGATCAGATTCATTCCCGTCAGCAAATGTAGGCCAATTTCTCTGTGAGCGAGGAGAGATGGAGCTCGCCAGGTGGCCCTCGTAAGACAACACGAGCGAACCTCGTGAAGGCAACCTCGTGAGGTCTATCTAAGTTTTGAAGATGCACAAATGCAGCGGTGTATCCATAAACCAAAACAGACGGCGACTTCAGGTGCGCTTTCTCGTCTAAAGCCTCACTATTTTTTAATGATTTGGCATGCCAGGTCCCCGGCTGATTCCGAGTGGCTGTTCAATGACCTACGCAAGCAACAGGCATTTGTTGGTATATGGGAACGTGGTCAGCAAAAAGTGCATGTAAAATTGCACGAGTCTGATCTATCAAATTGAGCGAATGGTCCATTGGCGTATTAAATTGAGCGAATGGTCCAACGAGAAGTCTGATCTATCATTTTCAGTACTAGTTATTCGTCCGTAGACTATAAACATGGCTCTCTAAGTGGTTGAATTTTTAGACGTTTTCTTTGTCATTGGAATGTCATGTTAATTATATACATGAACCAGGCGATTTGCTCATGATGTATTAAGTATCTGATGCAAGCTTCTCAATCTGGCTAGCCGTGGAGATGAAGTCTAAAATTTGTCACGTCATACGTCTTGCATTTCGTGCGCGTTTGAATTTCGATTCTGGCTCGGTTGGGCGCCTACTATAAATATGAAAGGCCTTCAAATCTGAAATAGTTTTGTCAATAGCGTAGTAAAGCACAACTATTTGGAAACAACAGCCGTGTTCCCGAAGCTTTTTCCTAAAGGAGACTTTTTATTACATGTTGACTGGGACCAATGGGTAATAGGACATGTTGACAAGGACCAATGGCCGCCTTTAATAAGACATGTTACAGGGACAAATGGGCGCTCTTAATATGAAATGTTGCCATGGACAAATTTCCCCCATACGCCACAGGGGAATTGGTCTAAAACAGCCACACGAGTAGGATTTAGCTGGCTTCGTTCTATACAAAGCATCAGGCTAAAAAGCAATTGATTAGTAGCTGGTAAGACCACCGTCCTACCCGCCCTACGTCATGCGGCCTACGCCCTACAGCCCCGTCAGTAAAGCTCATACAGTGGCATGTGTTCGCAACAGGCTCGATCTTGAAGGACGTGCACCAAGGCCTGCTCAACTACCAGATTACCGACACCACCCTCTCGTGGGCGCGCATCTTCGGAATGATGGAGAAAGCCAAGGACAAGCTCAGCATCGAGGACTACTCCGTGGGTCAGACCACTCTCGAGCAGGTCAGGAACGTGTCCACACATATTGACGAGTCAGTCGCGATATGTTATTAAATTACGTTTGTGAACGTATTACGTGTGCAATTTGCATGGTTGAAATTGTCATGTGGTGAAGTAATGTGTTGAGCACCAATATTTTAATTAAATATATGCTGCTTCCACAAACGCTCGCAAGATTAGATGCGCATAACTAGTTCTTGTGCTGCAAGCTTCCAGCAACTATCCCCATGGTCGGAACCATCGGTTCGTTTTGTGGGCAGACAACGCCATATCAACACCGGGCCCACGTTCCTCCCTTTCTCTCTCTCCATCTTAGATATTGCTGAAGAAGCTGTCATCATGTCTCGTAATTCCCAGGTATTCTTGAACTTCGCCAAGGGTCAACGACCTGAAGACGAACAATGACCTTCGCGTCGGAGCAGCCACATCCGCAAGAAGCAACGGCCTTCTCAGTGAAACATGCTTTCGTCGCGAAGCGGCATCTTGTGCTGTGAGCCATGGTCTCCGTGGCAAAGCAACAGCCTCTGCTGTGAATCAACGGTCTCCATAGCGAAGCGGCAGCCTATGCTGTGAACCATGACCTCTGTTACCAAGCAACAGCCTCCAAAAGGAAGGAGTTGTCTCTTTAGCCGAGCGGCGCCCATTGATTTCTGCCGTGGACTACAAATGCGAGCGATGTGTGTCCCCTCTGCATGCGTGATGGAATTTGGACTTGCACCGACCGTGAGGGCGCTATGCACGCGGCTGCATTGTGTACTGCGACCTCATTCCATATCCCATTAGTGTACTGTGTGGCGACACTGTAATGTTTACCAGTTGTGTATGTGTGTAGGTGCCCTAGGACCGGCGAGATGTGACGTAATGCGCCCCTATGCCACTTGATGTAACACATCCGAATCGATTAGCATTGCAACACCTTCCACATCAACTCAGCCCAGTCAATCCACTATCTCAGCGTCACAATTATGAACGGAGATGTGCTGTCAGCATTACCCTGAGACGACTCGGATAATTAATATCAAATTACAGGTCACGTTTCGCGGCCTGTTCTGTTGCATTTCTCACACAACGACAGGGGTAACTATTCTGAAACGTCATCAATGCGCGACGAACACCGGGATTACACACATTAACTCGGACACATCGTGTCTTAGTAATGCATCATGTCGTCTGAAAACCAGATCAGTTGGATGTATCTTTTAGCATCACATCACACCTAGACCTGTAAATTGCAAAGTAAACATAGATGGCTTGAACTACAACGAAATATTATTTTTATCCGATAGGTCTCTAAGGGTGTGATGAATTGTGTGGTTGTACAAGAAGGGCAAAAGTCCTTGAAAGCAAGGCGTAGCCAAGTCCTGAAAATCTACACCGAATGGTGATATCGCCAGTCACAAAAACAAACATCACTTCATATTCACCATTGCTGATAACGTTAATGCATCCAGGAATGAATCACCAAACATCAATTGGCACTTTCCTTGGAGCTAACTAAGCCCCCGGGTTGGGAAAGGTGCTTAGTCAGAAGGCTAGGCATACATTCTGACTCACTTTTGGCATGACAATTTGCCTTCTGAATTGTACTCGGATCAAAAATTTCAGCGACATTAAAACCGACAGTAGTTTATGTCCAGATGCCTATTGGAGACAATGACATATCGTTTAACGCATTGTGTTCTGTGGATGCACGAGCTCTGCTCTGTAGGATCCTGATAGCCTACGTATGTTGGCTAGTAGTAGGTTATGTATGGTGCTAGCTACCCCTGAAGGTGATGGCGACATCCATAGGGTGTTGGCTGGTATCTGCAGGGTTACCCGCAATACTTTGTATGTAGACCAAAAAGGCTGAGACATCGCTAAGCTATGCTCGAAGGGCGTCCGAGGAAATTCAGATAATTCAGCCAGCTGGGTTTTATCGTCGGGAACCTGACGGATGTTAGTGGTGCGTCAGTGTAACATGATCGTGATTGGTGTTGTGTGTTGTCGTGGCACAGCGGTGCTGTGTTGTATCGTGGCACAACGGTGTGGTGTGGTGTTGTGTCGTGTTGTGGCACAGTAGTGTGATGTTGTGGTGCATCCGTGTCCCGCTGCGGCAGGCTGAGACTGGGAGCCAGGCTGGTCAGAACTGGAAGGTACGTTGGTCAGGGCTGGGAGGTAGGCTGGTCAGAACTGGAAGATACGTCGGTCAGGGCTGGGAGGTAGGCTGGTCAGAACTGGAAGGTGCGATGGTCAGGGCTGGGAGGTAGGCTGGTCAGAACTGGAAGGTACGTTGGTCAGGGCTGGGAGGTAGGCTGGTCAGAACTGGAAGGTGCGTTGGTCAGGGCTGGGAGGTAGGCTGGTCAGAACTGGAAGGTACGTTGGTCAGGGCTCGGAGGCAGGCTGGCTAAGACTGAGAGATAGGTTCGTCAAGCCTAGAGAGAAAGCAGGCTGGCTGGTGGGCACAACAAGTTGGCTGGAGTCGACAGGTGGGAGATATTGGCTGGTTTAGCTGATTCAGGATGACATGCTGTCAGGCGGGTCGACTATTCCCGGTTGACAGGTGAGCTGGCCCAGCCTAGCAGATGGGGCGCCCCACATGTCGAGCAACAGCTGGCGTCACTGTGGCGGTGCTAGTTGGCACTGTAGCGGTGCCAGTTGGCACTGTAGCGGTGCCAGTTGGTACTGTAGCGGTGCCAGTTGGTACTGTAGCGGTGCCAGTTGGCACTGTAGCGGTGACGGTTGGCACTGTGGCGGTGCCAGTTGGCACTGTAGCGGTGCCAGTTGGCACTGTAGCGGTGCCAGTTGGTACTGTAGCGGTGCCAGTTGGTACTGTAGCGGTGCCAGTTGGCACTGTGGCGGTGCCAGTTGGCACTGTGGCGGTGCCAGTTGGCACTGTAGCGGTGCCAGTTGGCACTGTAGCGGTGCCAGTTGGTACTGTAGCGGTGCCAGTTGGTACTGTAGCGGTGCCAGTTGGTACTGTAGCGGTGCCAGTTGGCACTGTGGCGGTGCCAGTTGGCACTGTAGCGGTGCCAGTTGGCACTGTAGCGGTGCCAGTTGGCACTGTAGCGGTGCCAGTTGGCACTGTAGCGGTGCTAGTTGGCACTGTAGCGGTGCCAGTTGGCACTGTAGCGGTGCTAGTTGGCACTGTAGCGGTGCCAGTTGGCACTGTAGCGGTGCCAGTTGGTACTGTAGCGGTGACGGTTGGCACTGTAGCGGTGCCAGTTGGCACTGTAGCGGTGCCAGTTGTCACTAGCGGTGCCGGTTGGCACTGTAGCGGTGCCGGTTGGCACTGTAGCGGTGACGGTTGGCACTGTGGCGATGCAGGCTGCCCGAGTACTGCTCCCTTCAGTGGCCTTGACGCACTTGGCGCACGCCAGCGCCCCTGCAGTACCCTGTGGTACCGTGCGGTACCGTGAGGTGCCGTGCGGTGCCACACCCCACGGCACCGTGTGCACCGTGCGGCGGTACTGTCAGTGGCCGCCGTTGGCTGGGTGTTTTCGTGCCAATGGCCAGCAGCTGGCGGCGACACAAAGCGGGCAATGTATATGTGCCGCCCACCCTGCACCGTTTCCGGAGCGGCTCTCTGATGCCCAGAGTTCCTCCACATCTGTCATGCGTCACCTCCACATCTCCTGCCATGCGTCACCTCCGCGGCGCTGTGTCAGATATCCTTTGGAAGTAACCACCAGTGCATGCGGCTTATTGTGGCTATGTGTCAGCCGGCACTGTTTTGCATCACTACGTGCAGCCAAAGTTGCATGGCCAGGCAGTCGAACGGCCGGGCCATGCAGGCGTCTCGGCGCTGCTGGCGCATGGTTTCGGAGTGGAATGTTGAAGGGAACAAGTGTGTCTTTATGCCGCTCCGTGTTGTTTGGATGCTGGAAGTCCGGGCAATGACGATGTATATTTTGTGTTGTCAAGCTGGCGTGTCGCAGACTATACGGGGGCATCTCGAACCAAATATAAGTTACACAGCTGAGTGTGTTTTACGAACGTGCGTGGCTTGGTTTTACTTCGAAATGTGCACTTGTGATGATAATTTGATGGTCTCAAGTGAAGCCTTCTGGGACAATCAACAATGATCTGCTATGCTGCTATCAGTTAAGCTGTTCATCACTGGTGATATAGATGCTCAGTCATCCTCGATCACAAAGCGCTACTTGCCTCCAACCGCATACTATCGGACACATACCCCTGTAGTTTACGAAATACCTCAACTACTGCAGTGCACCAAATACCTCACCTACTGCAGCGTACAGATGCTACTCGAGATCGGTGCTCATTGCTTTTGCGATGTGATGGAAATGAATATGAATGAGCAAAAATAAAGATGAATAATCCAAATAAAAGCGAAGAATGGAAATGAAAATTAATGATAATCCAATAAACATTAACAATGCAAATGAAAGTAAATGATGCAAATGATAATGAAGATGTTGCATTAGCTCAGGCGACATAGTTCTGAGCAGGTGGAAATACAAGATATGTTGCTGAATACAAGATATGATGCATTCAGGACGTGCTTGTCATGTCCCTAATAAGGATTTCCATACAATAAGTCACTTGTATAGCAACGGCACGGAATTATCCTCACTCACACCAGTCAGCATTGGCCATTGCTTGGGCATCATAACACCGCCACGAGTTCAGCCATAATGAGCACGGTAACCACGGCAACCAGCGTCGGTAACCACGGCAACCAGCGTCAGCATCCACGGTAACCAGCGTCGGTAACTACGGTAACCAGCGTCGGCCTGACTCGCGGTCGCCGCCGCCGCGGGCCTCTGAGCCCTGCTTGTTCTCTCGTCGGTGGATGTGTTCATTCGTCAGGCAGTGTGGCCCCCGCCACCTCTGACCTTTGTAGACGCGTGGCGGTGCCAGATGATGGTGGGTCATCACTACCCCGCGACAGGTACCACCTGGCCGCTGCGTTCCCTTCTCCATCGCACCCCCCTCCCCTCTCCTCAGTCAACTTGTCGGCGTCGCGGCGGCGGACGCCTTATAAATGTCTGCGGCTAGCTGGACCACAGACCACAGACTGTGTGCTGGGCCACAGACCACCGACTGCGTGCTGGACCACGGACCACATACTGGGTGCTGGACCACGGACCACATACTGTGTGCTGGGCCACAGACCACAGACTGCGTGCTGGACCACAGACCACAGACTGCGTGCTGGACCACGGACCACAGACTGCGTGCTGGACCACGGACCACAGACTGCGTGCTGGGCCACAGACCACATACTGGGTGCTGGACCACGGACCACATACTGTGTGCTGGGCCACAGACCACATACTGCGTGGCCATCAGGTCGTCGGCGCAGCAACGTCATTAGACATTCAGGTGGACGGTGTTGTGGAGCAGACGCTGGATGATGCAGCTAATACCGCCAGAAGTTATGTCAGATGTGACAAGAGCTTCACTTACCGGGGAGATCGAAACCAGCCCAACACCTTACATAACCCCATCACTATCTCCCACCACTCCATCTTTACTTTCCCTCACTCCATCTCTACGTTACATCACTTCACACTCACCTTCCATCACCGCATCCCTGCGTTCCATCACTTCACCCTTTCCTTCCGTCACTCTATCCTCACATGCCACGAAAGATAGACACAGACAAAGATGTGTACTCGAGCCATCTACAATAAACTCATGGCTATTACAGCATATCGTAGAGACGGGCTGTAATAGCCACGAAAAAAGGCTGTTACAGACACACATCAAGACATATAGCAATCCCGCATGCCAACGCTGCATGGAAAGAGTCAGGAAGTACGGCAGGTATGAGAAGTCAGCAGGTATGAATGTAAGTCAACAAGTATGATAAGAGATCATCGAGTATGATAAGAAGTCCGAAAGAAGATCCGGTCAATCTCACCGGTCTCATGCACAAATGCCGCCTAAGACGTCGATCACACGTGGGAACCGGCAGCTTCCTCAGTTCGTGTGGCAGTTTATTATACAGGGGGCAGAGCCACTGGAACAAAAGACATAAAGGCACAAAGACAAAAGATCAGTGCAACTATGAGCCACCAGGGCCTTTCTTTGTCGCAATCTGCACAAAAATGGCACCTGCCCATCTCTGTTCGGGACCTGGCGAAGCATAGGTCCCTGTCCTGACGGGTATGACGGTCACGGTGCTCAGCGACAGTTGAGATGGTGCCAGCTCATGGAGCCGGCTCCTGCAGTCGCCGCACCTTGTGAAGTAGACACAGCATGTGGTATGAAACCAGGCTCTCAGCGCTCATCCAGTCAGGGAGCTCTAACAGATCCGTGACATGGTCAAATTTAGATCGTCCGAATATAACGACAGACACTAATTTCTTGTTGGGATGGATTCAAGGTCAGTCATATGCCTCCTTTGGATATGACTACTAACAGCATTCTTTATTATTAGTCTTACTGCTCTAATACCCGATGCTTTGTATGCTTATTTATATGTTTTCCATCTCTTAGCTGGGAGTGCCGCGACTTTACTGTTTATTTTATGGTGTTAACGTAAGGTGCTTGCAGTCGTTGGGTAAGGGGAGGGGGCGCTCCAGGTCACCTGATCTTGGGTGGCGGACATTAAAAAAAACAAAAAAACTTTTGCTCCATAGTTGATATTTTTCATCTGCGACATATCCTTTTAGGTTCTATTTCCGTATACCGAAATGCAGTATCGGATCCGAGAGAGGACCAAGGCACCGAGGACGAGCACCGAGATGACAAATGGTGGCAGGTTGCCTCTGATATGCAATAGACCGGCCAGGTTCCGAAACATCGTCTGGTAATGGCGAAAACATGAGAGTCCCAGGTGAAATTGCCATCAAAAGGGAGCCCTTTTTAAACTTCCGAAAAGGAGAGCATTTGTTGATCGCGAAACGTTACAGTGAAGTTGGAGAGTTTTGGGAAATTTTGTTGACTGCCAAAGACCATAAGCTGGGTTTTCTCCGCATTTACTTTTAGACCGTTACCGCTGAACCAAACGTCGAGGGAAGCCAGAGCGTGTTCCAACTCGGCAGCGACACTACGGACGCGAGTTTAGTTTCCGGTGACCAAAATGTGTGTGTCGTCTGAATACTGAACGACCACTGCGCCTTTACCGAACAGACAGGTCGCTAACGAACACACAGAGAACAAATAGCCGAGAGATGAGCCTTGAAAAACTCCGATGTTGTTTGGAAGGGAACATATTTTATGTTGCGACCCAGACTGTCAGTGAAGGCGACACTCTGGGTATGGTCTTTCAGATAGACCGAAAACCATGGAGTGTTAATACTTTGTTGGCTAAATTTGGTCAAGAATTTTAAATGGTCTATCACATCAAAGCATTTGCTGAAGTCCAGGAGGCAAAGGCGGGACATCTCACCACGATCATTTGTCTATATGGCATCAGGTCGGATATGAATATCAGCGCGGTCTCCGTTGAGTGACGGGGGCGGAAACCATGCTGGGTAGGAGAGAAGAAGCGGTTGTTGGATAGGTGGACGTACAACTGCTGGTGGTCTACACGCCCCACAATTTTGGCAATGATCGAGACAATAGTGATGGCCAGTAGTTTGATGGGCTGGTATGGTCACCTGATTGAAAGATATGGATAAACTATGGAGTGCTTTCCCTCCCCCCCCCCGACGTTGGCTGGCAGTGGTGAGGCTGGAGTTCACGAAATGCAGAAGCACACTGCCAATGACGTCAAAACTCAGCCGGATCATACCAACGCTGGTGGTGTGGTGTGGTGCGCTGTTGTACTGTGTGGTGTGGCCCGGTGTGGTACTGTATGGTGTGGTACGGTGTGGTGTGCTACGTTATGATGTGCTACGGTATGGTGTGTTACGGTATGATGTGCTACGGTATGGCGTGTTACGGTATTGTGTGCTACGGTGTGGTGTGTTTCGGTGTGGTGTGCTAATAACTATTATTTGGCAAATAACTATACAGCTTTCGTACCATCAAGCACACAGACAGCAACCGAACACACACCACACGAAGCCACAACTAGCGGAGATGCCGACGACAACGCGCCAAACTTCGCGCCTGCGCACTTAATATAGTGGCCTCCGGTCGCTACGAATTCGGCCGGTGACAGGCTGGCAAAACTTATTCACACACACACACACGTCTCCAGAAACCTGTTTTCGAGCCATCCTATAGTGGGAAAAACTGACAGTTTTAAGAGACGCTTCCGGAGTGCCGGAGGCCGCCGATCGGAATTTGCTGCGTTAGCATTTTCTGTTACGAAAACTGTTTTTCAACCAATCAATACTAGGTATTTTTTAAATGATGTCATAACCATTAGCAACTTTGAATAGATGTTTTGAACATTTAACAGTGCCATGCTGCAAACACAAGACCTTGACTGATCCTTTGCGCACCGCCGTCGCTTCCGACGGAAGGGTAGTGGTGTTGGATCCGTATCGCGCAGGGAATTGGCTGCGTATGTAGGTAGGTGTGCGCTCTGAGCTGATGGTGAAGCGTGAATTATTTGTGTTTTTCATTTTGCCTAGCATTGTGCTGAGACCAACAGTGAAAGGAAGGCGCATTGCTCCTGTGAGTTATGAGAGACAAAGCTGAGCTGATGACACCTCCCTGTCTTGCGGTGCCATCCATTGCTCACTTTGTTTCTATGCTTTGATGTGGCCAAAAATGATGTGTATTACTTATGCATATTACGTAGACACTGACATATGATTTTGACGTCGGTTACCGGCAAATAGATTCCATGCATGACTAATATGTGCATGAAAATGTACTCCAGAGGAAATCTGTTTGCACTCCGACTCCAAACACGGAAAGCAAGTTTTCCACCCTGGGAAGTGATGGCCATGCCAAAGCAAAGGGTCAGTCAAGGTCTTGTGTTTGCAGTATGGCACTGTCAAACAGAAAATGCTAACAAAGCAAATTTTGATCGGCAGCCTTCTGGACTCCGGATGTTGTCTCTTAAAATGGTCAGTTTTTCCCACTATAGGGTGGCTCAAAAGCCAGTTTCTGGAGAAGCATCAGCAAAATTTGTTGCGACCAGAGGCCACTGTTCAGTGCACAGGCACAAGGTTTGGCATGTTGTCGTCTGCATTTCTGCTGGTTGTGGTGTGTGTTCTGGTGTTGTCTGTGTGCTTGGTTGTACAAAAAGTGGCTAGTTTATTTGGTAATTGGAGGTAGAATAACATGTTTGGTGGATGTTTTGTTCAATCTTATATTAGTTTTTTTAGTGGTATTTTTGTTCCTTCTGCATGTTTGTGTCAGAGTACATGTGAAGCCCATTCTATCTAGTATGAATCCAGAGTGCAAAAATGTTTTAAGAGGTGAAATATCTTAAGAAGTGCCTTAATTCCCACCCTGGTCCCACACACTCATCAATGTCACACATTGATCTGTGGCAATCACAAATATACCACATACTCATCAATGTTCATCTACCTTACCCAGGCTGTATGCAGACCCAAAAAACAAAACCCAATTCTTAGTATTACTATGCTGACTAACCAAAAGTATTGTATGAGATGGCAATGAGTGGTCACATCTAGATCACTATTTGATCATGCATATGGATATGTAATTATGCTGGTAAGAAGTGTGTATGGAAGTGGATTCAGTGCCTCCTGTTTGGTATGTGTTGCTGAGAGACTGGCAAAGTCAGCACAATGGCTAAATAGTTCCCTTTGAACTAAGGATATGGTTCTGATTAGGGTGTTTCATTATTTTTCTTAATTTATAGTATCTTTCTTTGATTGGCTTAACCCAGATGGACCCCTGTTGAACTTTTTAAGCTTTTATGACTATCATTTTTGTGCATATAGTATGCACTCATGGAATCTTTTTGAATGTATGAGCATATGAAGGGGTGCTCTAATTCTTGGAAATAATTTATGGCTTGTTCATACCTCATAACATGAAAATGTAAATGTCTTCTTTCTTCCATAAATGCCATCAGTCAAAGTTTAATTTGACAAATTATTTAATGCACTCCATTTTGGATGCCTGTCTCCATTTTCTATCTCTAAGGTGTCTAATTTCACATTGTGCAATAAATAATGGCAAAATTATCACCATAGCTTATAGGAAGCCAGCAGGAACCCACCAGAGTAGGTATTTCCCATGCAGATACCTTGTTCTCTGATGCACTGGGCTGGGGTTTCCAGTTTCATTAATGCACACACAGCTGTGACAGTGACAACATTCTGTGTTTGTTTCTTCAGCTTCAGATGGCGACTGTTGCTGTGGTAACTGGCTGCTCACGAGGTATCGGCCTTGCACTGGTATCAGAGTTGGCCAGCAACAACTATAAGGTAGTTGTACTCTATATGGGCATTTGGCTCAGCTGGCAGGCTGCTGTATTGTAGATGTGATGTAGCTCAGATCAGTGTGTGATTATGCATTGGGTCATTGTGTGACCGCAGCTTATATTGGTGTGTGACCACACCATATTTAAGTGTGTGGCCACATCTTATATCAGTGTATGGCCACATCTTATATTAGTGTGTAACCACACCATATTTCAGTGTGTGGCCACATCCTATATCAGTGTGTGGCCACATCTTATATCAGTGTGTAACCACACCATATTTCATTGTGTGGCCACATCTTATATCAGTGTATGGCCACATCTTATATCAGTGTGTGACCACACCATATTTCAGTGTGTGGCCACATCTTATATCAGTGTGTGGCCACATGCTGGGTTGGTGTGTGACCACAGTTTATATTGGCGTATGACCACATCTCAGGTCAGTGTGTGGCCACATCTTACATCAGTGTGTGACCACAGCTCAGATCAGTGTGTGATCACAGTACAGGTCAGCATGAGACCGCAGCTACGTGAATGCAGCTGACGTCTTCAGGTGTTCGCCACATTCGGTCGCCGTCAGCTGAGTGCTCAGCTGACCACCCTGCTGACGTCCGCAGGTGTTCGCCACCTGTCGGTCGCCGTCAGCTGAGTGTTCAGCTGACCACCGTGCTGACGTCCGCAGGTGTTCGCCACCTGTCGGTCGCCGGCGGCTCAACTGACCACCCTGCTGACGTCCGCAGGTGTTCGCCACCTGTCGGTCGCCGTCAGCTGAGTGCTCAGCTGACCACCCTGCTGACGTCCGCAGGTGTTCGCCACCTGTCGGTCGCCGTCATCTGCAGCTCAACACCACCTCTACGCCCCAGGTGTTCGCCACCTGTCGGTCGCCGTCATCTGCAGCTCAACTGACCACCTGCTCCACCCCCGCCGTCATCTGCAGCTCAACTGACCACCCTGCTGCCATCCGCAGGTGTTCGCCACCTGTCGGTCGCCGTCATCTGCGGCTCAACTGACCACCCTGCTGACGTCCGCAGGTGTTCGCCACCTGTCGGTCGCCGTCATCTGCGGCTCAACTGACCACCCTGCTGACGTCCGCAGGTGTTCGCCACCTGTCGGTCGCCGTCATCTGCAGCTCAACTGACCACCCTGCTGACGACCGCAGGTGTTCGCCACCTGTCGGTCGCCGTCATCTGCGGCTCAACTGACCACCCTGCTGACGTCCGCAGGTGTTCGCCACCTGTCGGTCGCCGTCATCTGCGGCTCAGCTGACCGCCCTGCTGACGTCCGCAGGTGTTCGCCACCTGTCGGTCGCCGTCATCTGCGGCTCAGCTGACCGCCCTGCTGACGTCCGCAGGTGTTCGCCACCTGTCGGTCGCCGTCATCTGCGGCTCAGCTGACCACCCTGCTGACCACCCTGCTGACGTCCGCACGTGTTCGCCACCTGTCGGTCGCCGTCAGCTGAGTGCTCAGCTGAGCTCAGCTGACCGCCCTGCTGACGACCCCAGGTGTTCGCCACCTGTCGGTCGCCGTCATCTGCGGCTCAGCTGACCGCCCTGCTGACGACCCTGGGCCAGCCGGAGCCGGTCCGACTCGACGTCACAGATGAGGCATCACTGCAGGAAGCCTACAAGGCCATCAGCGCCAAAACTGACCACATTGATCTGCTGATCAACAATGCTGGTAAGCCCGACCCTTCAGTGCAGCCGGTGACCGACTCCGCCTGGCACAGGTCATGGTCTGCGTGCTGCCCCTGCACCACATAATCATTATCATATTGTATCATGGCATGGATCAGATTATCAACTTATCAGATTATCATAATCACAATGTTAATGCCTGTGGCGTATGCATGCATTGCAAACTGGTCTGCTCGTTGGATTAATGCATGTTGTAAATAGTTTTAATGGGACTCGTAATCTATGAGTCATTTCGGCGGCAGTTCTTTTCGACTTATTAGCTCGTGCTGTCTCGTGGGGTCTTCAACTGTCCGCCCCCTCCCCCTCAGTTTTTTTTTCGCGGATAGTGAACGAACGGCGCGAGGCAGCGCGACAAAATTTGGCATACCTTTTCCACATCAATTTGGCATGCTCTTTCAAAATTGTGAAGTCAGGTCATCTAGGGTCAATGAGTTAGTCAAGGTCAAGTGAGGTCACCTCCAAAAAAGTTCAGCCAGTCATCACGCTTTAATGGATAGAGATATATTAATGAAACTTTCAGCATTCGCTTATCTTTAGGATGAAACAAAACATGAGAGGAATTTTTTCTCCAATTTTTTGCTACTTATTAAGTTTGCATATTTGCCTATTAGAGTTCAAATTGAAGATTCTGGCTAAGGTAAGCATTTTTTATTAGAGCAGGTTGACTTCCAACAATGTTTCTGCTGCTCTACCCATTATAAAATGAAAATGAAAGAAAACTTGAAAACTCAAAATTTTGGAATTAAAAAAAATTGGGGGAGGGCCAAACAATTGTATGGACCTGGTCGATTTCGCTGTCCCTTTCTGATTCCAAATTTTATTTATCAAATATCCCAAAATGAACTCCCCGGAGCCCAAAATATAAGGTAAGTTGTTGAAAATTGTGAAAATATATCCCCCTAGTGATGTCACTTTTTGGGGAAATTGTTTTGGGGTGTGGATCCGGAAGCTACTCGTCCAGCGGTTTCTGAGGACACTTCTTTCGTTTTCGTGCGATGCTTGAGGATCTGACCGGAGAGACGGCGCGGGTTAATACCGTGGGGAAGTTATATTTTTTGCACCTTCCATGTTATGCACACTCATTCAAGCTACTGGATACAGATCATATACCATATAAAGCATGTGATGCCACTGCTACGACTAACACTTACTGGGAGTTCAGGGTGGGAGATGCGAACTCCTGACTTGTTTTGACTCACCGGAAACGACGCGTTGCAATTAGGAACTGCCGCCGATCCATGCTGTGCTGATGCCTGAGCGCGTGGCGTAGCCGGCAACTGGTCGGACCCAGACCCAGACCCAGTCGGGTATGGGTCGGACTCAGACCGGTCACCGGTCACCGGTCACAGGCCGTGACCCGCAGTCTGCCGCCAGGGACCGCCACCAAGGGCCACCCGTCCGACCCGAGCACCACGGCCGACCCAGCCGAGATGACCCGGCTGTTCGCCACCAATGTGGCGGGTGTGATGCGCACCACCCAGGTGTTCCTGCCCATGCTGCGGGCCAGCCGACGGCCGCGAGTCGTCAACGTCTCCTCCAGCCTCGCCTCCATCACGTGAGTAGGTGGCCAGAGGGCTGCATCACGTGAGAAGGTAGTCAGAGTATCCATACTGTCTCCTCCAACCTCGCCTCCATCACGTGAGAAGGTGGTCAGAGTATCCACACCATCTCCTCCAACCTCGCCTCCATCACGTGAGAAGGTGGTCAGAGAGCTGCATCACGTGAGAAGGTAGTCAGAGTATCCACACAGTCTCCTCCAACCTCGCCTCTATCACGTGAGTAGGTGGCCAGAGGGCTGCATCACGTGAGAAGGTGGTAAGAGGGCTGCATAACGTGAGTAGGTGATAGGAGGAAAGTCTACAGCTTCTGCAGCCTCGCGCCTCCTTCACTAAGTAGGTGGTCAGATGAAAGTCTACAGCTTCTCATCCAACCTCGCTTCCATCACGTATGTAGGTGGTCAACCATCTTGATGCGGAATAAATTACAACAGAGTGAAGAGAGAGCAAAGACGACATATAGATACATGAACTTAATCATAGATGAATTCATGGTTCCATTGCGTATATTTATGAAGAAGACGGAGTATGTATGACAAGTGATAATGCGGACAGGATATTCGTTGCAATCTAAGTAACATTTGGAAGATATTTCCATTGACAATGTTTATGTACAATGCTACATAAATCCAAGAGTGTGAAGGTCGGGTAATGTATGTGGCTTAATACCATTTTCACTTAAATTAATTCATTCCGATGCAGTGTTCATGATAGGCTCTCTTTGTCAGTCTCGTGGACCACGATGGCCAATATGAATATGTAGTGTACCTTGGTGACTCATGATAATCTGTGGATACTAGCAGCTTGTGCCAACCTTTGGTGAAGTGGTGGTGCTTAGCCTGAGTAGTCTACGTAACTGTAAGTGGTTTTCCGAACCCTAAGTGGCCTGAGGTAACCGGTAGTTGCCTGTGCTAGCCTTTAGTTTGATAACGGTTGACGTGTGGCAATCGTGTGACTGGTACTGAGTGGCGTGTAGTGTCCTGTGCCGAGCGTGCTGATTTGTGGTGGCCCACAGTAAACACGCCAACCTGTTCCAACCAACAATAACCGCGCTGGCTTGTAGGAACTCCCAGTAACCGCGCTGGCTTGTAGGAACACCCAATAACCGCGCTGGCTTGTTAGAACACCCCATTACCACTCTGGCTTTGAATAGCCAACAGGAGCGGCGCTGACTTGTATGGGCCAGGGGTGACCTGCCCTGACCGGGGGCTGTGTTTCAGGCGGTGTCTCGTGTCGACAGGAGCGGCGCTGACTTGTATGGGCCAGGGGTGACCTGCCCTGACCGGGGCCGTGTTTCAGGCGGTGTCTCGTGTCGACAGGAGCGGCACTGACTTGTATCGGCCCAGGGGTGACCTGCCCTGACCGGGGGGCCGTGTTTCAGGCGGTGTCTCGAGACGAATCCCGGAGTCGGTGCTGGGCGACTGATCTCTTACAGGGCGTCAAAGGCGGCTCTCAATATGGCGACCGTGTGAGTACTGGCTGGTGCGGGCCCAGGAGTGGCGCCCGGTGGCTGACGCTGGCTGCACGGGTCCTGCGTGTGGGCGTGTCTGCAGATGACCCGCGTCACGTGCTCGGGTCATCTGCAGTGTCATCGCCGGTGTCCGGCAGCGATGGCAAAAAATGCTGCGCCAGCGCGTTAAACTCTATTCCGAGTTCATTGGCGGGTTAAAGAAATTCGTCCTCCAGCGTAACACTTCAGCTTTCATAGCATGTGCAGCGCGCTGTTCGGCCGGTGGTTTGTTTGTTTATTGGTTGGTTCACGACACACTTTATGCACATTCGCGGCTAATGGTGCCGCCCACACTGTTTCGCCGGTGAGCCGCGGGATTGGGAAATGTCCTGAGTGGCGCTAGAGTCGAACCCGGGACATTTGGTACCCATAGCCCGACACCTTAACCACTCGGCCATCCCCGCCCCTAGCTTCGAAGCTAACGAGCATGCTAGTTGGATTGCTTCGTCAATGGAAGCCATAGCAAAGCCAAGAATGACGGCTAGTATCAGCGAGATTGAGCTGTTGGATGACAATGACACCGCGTTTAGGCGTCCGCCGTATCTCGTCCATACGAGCGGAAGAGCGTGCAGCTCAGCTAGTTACCCAGCCAGTGTCAGCAGTAGCTGGCCGTGATGCACACTAGGGGTGATGCGCCAGATCGAGGTGGCCTGCTGCAATGACCATGTTTCAGTTAAACGAACTCGTTTTCGGCAGATGTGCATGCGTTTTGTGTTCAAAGACGTTCATAATTATTGTGCTCGAAGCCGTGAAGTAGACAGCTGTGTGTCTGTGTCGCAGGACCAGGTCACCCTGTGTGGAGCAGTAGACGACTGTGTCTGTGTCGCAGGATCATGTCACGCTGTGTGGAGCAGTAGACGGCTGTGTGTGTCGCACAGTGTGAAAATATTGGTTTTTCGTCAGGTGTGATATGTCGAAATGAGCACAGTAGGATGCCGAAATTTGTCATGAAATTAGTATCATTCCAAGTGCCTTTGATTTTTTTCAGACGTAAATTTGAGCCGATGTTTGTACCCTCATCATTTGTTTTGATATTCAAGTGTTAGGAAGAGCTATATTTTGGATAGCGAGATAAAAAATAATATATACCCTGGTAATGTTCGCATTATGAATAATCCATTGACCTGACATTGCATTGCCGAATATTCATGTGCCACCACCCCTTATGAAGAGCATGATCATGCTACTTAACAAACGAGGTAATGTTAGAAAAGTGACACTTCATAAGCACGCATCAAGAAGCAGGATGTCTATACTTCTTGGAGCAGGATGTCGTTTGAGTGTTCAGAAAGTGGTAAATTCCACCCTATTTTGCGAATAATTTAACACTGGTGTCGCAGGACCATGTCACGCTGTGTGGAGCAGTAGACGACTGTGTGTCGCAGGACCATGTCACCCTATGTGGAGTAGTAGACGACTGTGTCCGTGTCGCAGGACCAGGTCACCCTGTGTGGAGCAGTAGACGACTGTGTGTCCGTGTCGCAGGACCATGTTACGCTGTGTGGAGCAGCAGACGACTGCGTGTCTGTGTCGCAGGACCATGTCACCCTGTGTGGAGCAGTAGACGGCTGTGTGTCCGTGTCGCAGGACCATGTCACGCTGTGTGGAGCAGTAGACGACTGTGTGTCTGTGTCGCAGGACCATGTCACCCTATGTGGAGTAGTAGACGACTGTGTGTCTGTGTCGCAGGACCATGTCACCCTGTGTGGAGCAGTAGACGACTGTGTGTGTCGCAGGACCATGTCACGCTGCTTGGAGCAGTAGACGGCCGTGTGTTGTGATCGCGCGCGTGTGGGTATCTGTTGCAGGACCATGTCGCAAGAGGTGCCCGAGGTGGAGTTCGTGCTGGTACACCCCGGCTGGGTGCAGACGGACATGGGGTCGGCGGGCGGCAGGCGTGCCGACCTGACCCCGCAGCAGAGCGCCGCCGCCCTGGTGCGCATAGCCATGCACGAGCAGAGACGCACGGGCGTGTTTCTCGACTGGACCGGCCAGCCGATCCCGTGGTAGTCGGCGCCGCGGGCACGTCCGGCCGTGCTCTCAGAGCCCTCGTCACTTCGGCCGGGAATACCGGGTCGTGTCCCGGGGTGGTTGGCTGGCTGCTGATTCTGATATGTTCGGATCGGGCGGGGTCGCTCGTATGCATTCAGCGCCACTCGGCCCGAAAGTATGCCAGTTGCATGCGGGATTTATGTATGATAGCCGCATGGTTCTCATGCGTTCTGTACAACATCCGTGCCATCTGGGGTTTTAAGCCATAAACAGACATACTTGGTACCTGTAATTGTTTGTTCAATATACCTTTTTAACAAATCGCGTATCACATAACGTACCAGCGGTTGCTGTTTTGTGACGATTTATATATATCCATATATATGTACATATATACATATATATAATGCATATGCCCCCACAAATTTACGGCTAAATCACCAACGTGGGTGTTGTTGCGTGGGGCGAAGGTGATTGACTATGTTACAATGAACATGTTCCTTTCCCTGGCACGACTGTTTGCTGCAGGCGTCTCAGTTGAATGAGCAGGTTTCGTCCCGTGTCTTATGGCTGACTCACTGGGCGACTTGCACTCGGCAGGAACTTTTCAAATGTGCATACGGGTTTCTGCTCGTGGAGGTAATCATGACGATGCAGGGATTTATTTTTGTAATGATGTAATACATGGTTATACTACGCAATCAGCCGTTGCTTCTTGAATCTGTGTTGGCAGGCAGACCTGGTGCTGTGCTACATACCAGTGTTGGCAGGCAGACCTGGTGCTGTGCTACATACGAGTGTTGGCAGGCAGACCTGGTGCTGTGCTACATACGAGTGTTGGCAGGCAGACCTGGTGCTGTGTCCCAGTTACACCGTACACCCAGTGTTGGCAGGCAGGCCTGGTGCGTATATACGAGTGTTGGCAACCTGGTGCTGTGCTACACACCAGTGTTACAGATGTTGGCAGACAGACCTGGTGCTGTACTACACACCAGTGTTGGCAGGCAGGCCTGGTGCTATGTTACACATCAGTGTTGGTAGACAGGCCTGGTGCTGTGCTACACACCAGTGTTGGTAGACAGGCCTGGTGCCGTGCTATATACGAGTGTTGGCAAGCAGACCTGGTGCTGTACTACACACCAGTGTTGACAGACAGGCCTGGTGCTGTGCTACATCGGTGAAGTAGAAATAGGCACTTGTGAGGACGTGATCTGCCACGGACAATTTTCAGAGCCAGCTCCATAATGTCAAATGCCAAACCTGGACAGCATCATTGAGCAACTTCTCTGCGCGACTGATCAGCTCTGTTCGAAGCGCCCTAAAGCCTTCCCCCCCCCCCCTAAATAACCAACTCATCAACTCCTCAGCATTGGTAGGAGGAAACTACCAACCCTGAGGCTGGGGTATGTTGCGATATGGTCCGACGTGATATACAATGGAAATCAACACCCGTCGCCGGTGGCCAGGCCGAAGATCACGTTCAATGTGAATCGCCGGCCGACCCCCCAGCGGCTAAACGCTGTAAAAAAAACGGAACAGCCAGGGTAGGGAGAAAACACTTAGTCAGCTAAGATGAGTGAACGAAAATAGACCTAGTAGTCGGCGCGCCTTTGAACCCAAATAAGCAATCAATGAACGAAAATAGTGCGTTCGATCAGCAGCGCGTTCTAAAGCAGAATGTGATGATTGTTATAACACGAAGCTAACAGCCAAGGACGCCACATGAGGAGGTAGTTAGATAGACGAACGACATCCGACTTATGTCGGTAGTTGTTCTGGCAGCTGTGCCAGTTCGGCCCTGTTGGACGCAGGTTTGCGAGCCTTACCCCTATAAAACTGATTGCCGTTTTGATTGCTGGGGACGGGTAGTCTAGGGGTAAGTTGCCCGTCCCACAATTGAAAGGTCGTGGGTTCGAGTACTGTATGGCGCTATTCCTCGTACGCGACCAACCGGCGTGAGAAATTGGCGACGCTACGCGACTCAACGGTCCATGTGTCGTAAAACCAATAAGCACTGTGTTGATTCTGGATGTGTTGTTCAAATCAAGCTAATTGGAAGCGGATGTTTTGAGTGAATGCACTTGTACAAACAACATTTGTGCCACATAAACATTTTTTCTTTTGATCCTAAAACATTTCGAAACCTGGATTCCTTACAATTGTCTAGTCTCTGGCGAATATATTATGGACGCGGCAGTCGGAGATGAATAGGTATGGCATGGCAAGTCATGCGCTTTTCGGCATATAGTGCGTCCCTGGAAGTGACGGCGTCACGTTTGTTGCACCTCTCAGATACGAAGGAATTATTTCGTACATGAATACGAGTATGATCGGTACCAAACTATGAATTGAGGACGACTAAACGCAGGTTACGCATTGGCCGTCTAACGATTGATGTTGACTGTGCTATTTCTCATGGTGTAGCTGTCCGGTGAATGGGAAATCATCGTGCAGGGGTAAGATTGACGCTTTTGACGCCTTTTAAGTGTCACGGTGTCTTGCTAGCTTGTCACATGAGGTGTTGTGGTTACATGCCAGACTGGCCTGGATCGGCCTGGTTTTGTTCCATGCCTCCCTAGCCTCAACTGGTTTCATGCTGGACTGGCCTGGGTCGACCTCGACTGGCTTCATGCCTCCATGGCCTGGATTGGGAGGGATTTGTTTGATGCTTCTCTGGCCTGGATTAGTTCCCCGACTTGGTGCAATGTCGTGCCCGGATTTTTGCGCCACAACCCCGCGCATGTTTGAAGCTGCGCCTTTCTGGTGTACCGACTGGTGTACCGACTGGTGAAGCCCAAGGTTCCTGCCGGCTACGGGACATGATTAAAAAAAAAATTGATCCGAGTTGTTGGGGTGGCTTCAGGAGCCAGGGTTCTATTGCTAAGCAGAGCTTGTTGCGTGAACCCTGGCCCCACCGCCCGATTCATGAACTCCAGTTCAACGGCAGAATTTAGACTGAAAGTTTAACGTGCCGCCAATGCACCGACACGGCCGCCCGGTAGCTCGTCCCCGCGGCCTTACCGGGCCAGCTGCCAACTGACACTCGGCCGGGGGCTAAATGCGAGCGTGCGAAGCGACTCGAACCCTGTGTTGCCAGTACAGGGGAGACCAGTGCAGGCCAGCGCTCTAACCAACTGAGCTACTGAGGCGGTATGATTGCATGCAACTCGGCACAAGGCGGTGCAAGGTTTCAGACGCCGAATGGTCCGCTTATGGGAGTGTCGCGTTGGTGAGGCCAGTCAAAGTAGATCTTAAATGATGATTTCCTTGTCATTGCAAGGACATGCTGCTGGTATTGATGGCACAGCACATATTCCCTCATTAGTCGAGTGTCATGGACGATTTCATCCCCATTGCAAGGGCATGCTGCTGGTAGTGACTGTAGAACACGGCTTCTCTCATTACCCGTGTGTCACGTGAGTTTCCATACAGCCACACGATACAACTCGGAGACGGCTTATCTGCGGGATGCTAGGATGTGATCAAATCGCACTTTATTTTCCTCAGCCACATGCTGGTCGCGTGACTAATATCACGCTAGTTGCCATCTATTGCCAGGTACTCGGGATATCTTCAGTTGGTGTATCAGTACAGTAGGACGGAGCGTAAGGGTATCGTGTTTTATGACGACTGGCATCAGCTGGTTTTCCACACCGTACCGCCGTTATCTCACCCCGAACGGGCTGCGGGGAGTCGGAAAGGTCGCACCGTCAGCGAGTCTCGAACCCGCAGAACTTCAGTGACGAGACGGACGGGCCAACCGCCGGGCCCGTCCAGTGATGCTGGCTGACTACCAACGCGATAGCCACACAGTCATCTGCACAGCCACACTATCGTCTGTACGGCCACGCCGTCATCTACACAACAACACCGTCATCCGCACTGCCGCACCATAATCTGCACATCCTGACCGTTCGGCAACACATCTCCCCAGACCGGCTGTGGGCCGACCCGACTCCTCCGGTGCCCGGACTGACCCTAAGATTGGCCTGCCGCTGACACTGTCGGCTAGACAGCCGGCTCGACGCGACACAGGCCCGCCTCCGGGCCGACGGTGCTACTCGTCCGACACTCAGCAGCTGGCCGCCTGAGTGACCAGCTGACCAGCTCTCGGCCATTCGCTGTCCGCCGCATCAGCTGCCGGATGACGTCACCGGCTCGCGTGACGACCCGGCACCGACCAGGCGCGCTCCCGCCGCACCCGCGGCAGCGTCCCTCGCGATGGAGATGCGTGCATGGATATCGTCTCGTGATGTCTGGCGCTGACGCGTCGGCGCTCAACAGGCATCGGTGGCTGACTGGCCGCCGTTCTGCTGAGGTATCGCTGCACTGGGCCGGGGACACCCGACTGTCGCGGCACCGCGGTACCCACCCGCATGGCGTGTGTGTGTCGGCTGGGGCTGTCATCTCCACACACACACGTGTGTTCTCAGCACTGACGCCGCATCGTGGTGCGACCAGTGACGTCACAGTGCAGCCCGACTAGTGACGTCACAAGACGGTCGGACCAGTGACGTCACAGCGGCTGCACAATGTCGGACCAGTGACGTCACAGCGTCTGCACAATGTCGGACCAGTAACGTCACAGCGGCTGCACAATGTCGGACCATTGACGTCACAGCGGCTGCACAATGTCGGGCCAGTGACGTCACGGCGGCTGCACATTATCTCGCCAGTGACGCCACAGCGTCCGCGCACTCTCGCCAGTGACCAGTTTCACCAGCGGTGGATTGTCTGACCGGTGAGGTCACACTGCTCTCCGTGTCCGCTGACGTCACAGAGTGGTCTGGTTGGTGACGACGCTCGTGTCGTTGACGGACGCCACGGACGGCGGCTTGCTGGCCACCACCTGGAAGTGACTGTTCTCCTGAACGTCCAGCGAGCCGTCCATGAATGACTCCTCGTAGAACTGGTCGCTCCTCCTGCAACACCACGACACGAGTCGGACAGTATCGGCGTGGCGTCGTGACGTCGGCGGCACCAGCTGTCCTGAGCACAGACCGCTCACGCGGTCATCGACAGGCGAGTAACGTCCCAGAGACCGACATCCTAAACATCAGGCAGTACCACCCCAAAGACCCACATCCTGAACATCAGGCAGTACCGCCCCGGAGACCCACATCCTGAACATCAGGCAGTACCGTCCCGGAGACCCACATCCTGAACATCAATCAGTACCGTCCCAGAGACCCACATCCTGAACATTAGGCAGTACCGTCCCAGGGACCCACATCCTGAACATCAGGCAGTACCGCCCCGGAGACCCACATCCTGAACATCAGGCAGTACCGTCCCGGAGACCCACATCCTGAACATCAAGACAGCGCTGCAACAGGGACCGACACACCAAACAGCACTCTCCGATTCTGGAGGCCGATATAATAAACATCGGCACACAAGCCACATGTCGACATGCTAAACTTCGCCACACGCCGTCCCAGAGGTTAGCATGCTATGTATCGGCGCACATCGCCCCAGGCGTTGATGCTGATATACTGAGCATCAGCATGCACTGCAGCTCTAAATGAAGCACGCACGCACACGCACCCCCACGCATAC
Organism: Imbricaverruca yamaguchii; assembly: GCA_034440575.1. NCBI lineage: Eukaryota > Metazoa > Arthropoda > Thecostraca > Neoverrucidae > Imbricaverruca > Imbricaverruca yamaguchii. Next base: position 528,054 of record JAOTOL010001361.1, on the reverse strand, counting down.
ACTATTTATATATATATATACATATATATATATATATATATATATATATATATATATATATATATATATATATATATATATATATATATATATATATATATATATATATATATATATATATATATATATATATATATATATATATATATATATATATATATATATATATATATATATATATATATATATATATTTATATTTATATATATATATATACCATATTTGAATGCATGCATGTGTACACCCATGCATATATGCATGTCTGCATACATATTTGCATTGTGGGAATTATGTTTTCCACTCAGTTCCGAGTGGACGCCATCTGCCTCGTCCACTCACCGTTTGGTACTCTGCCATAGGCAGCAGAAACCGACAATGATGAGGATCAGAAGGAACGCCAACCCTGTGACGCACCAGAAGGCGATCTGCAGCGGCTCGTCCGGCTCCCACCAGAACTGCCAACACAACACAACACAACACATTGGTCTGCAGCGGCTCGTCCGGCTCCCACCAGAACCGGCAACACAACACAACACAACACATTGGTCTGCAGCGGCTTGTACGGCTCCCACAGAAACTGCCAACACAACACATTGGTCTGCAGCGGCTCGTGCAGCCCCCCCCCTCCCCCTCCAACTGCTAGTACAACAACACATTAGTCTGCAGCGGCTCATGCAGCTCCCCTAAAACTGCCAACACCCCGACAGGGAAGCCGGCAGAAGTCGCTGTGCACGGTGCGGACGGCGGTCCGGACTATTGACGGCCAGGAAGAGGTGTGAACCGGCCTAAGTAACTATACGTGACCTCTGTGGATTAATGGGTGGGCGGGTCGATAGTATAGGCGACTGACCTCTGTGATGGGTCAGTAGGTTGGCTGTCTGACCCATGGTGTGTCAGTAGGTCTGCTGACCCCTGGTGTTGGGTTAAACGGTCGGCTGACTGACCTCTGTGGTGGGTCGGTAGGTCGGCAGCTCGTGGCCGACCAGCGTGGGCAAGTATTGGGTCCAGAAGGCGCACTCCGTTTGTCTGTAGTTGCTGTGCATGGTGCTGTTGAACGTGTTGTTGATGCTTAGGAAACGCTGATCCCCGTATAGAGCATCACGCCAGCTGACTGTGTTTAGAATCTGGTGCGGCGACGGCTGCCTGTCAGACACGTACACATCAGGGTCACCATCATCGTCAGCAACATCACCATCATCTTCACCATCACAGTCATCGTCGCCATCATCGTTACCATTAGCTTCACCGTTATCCTTAACACTTGCACGTCCGGAGGTCCGCGCCAACTTCGCATGTCCGGGGGGGGGGCAGATGTCTGACCCCTAAGATCTCTAGAACTATGCTAGCTAGCGCCAAACGGAAAACGGTGTTGGATAGCTGGTGACGGGCTCTATCGAAAGTGTTTGAACATTTTTTCGCTCAGGTCAACATTCAGATCACTGGGTCATCATAGGGCAAATTCGGCCAGATCAGGTGTGACTCAGATATTGACACATATCTCAGGACCTGTAACAGATAGAAACAAACGGCGAATACTATTCGACAGTCCTTGAAGTGCGCTACCGACAATAGGCGGTGTAATTTAAGGTCAGGTCAACCGAAACTCAGGTCAAGGTCAGGACGTATCCTAGGAAGGTCATGTATAAATCGTAACGTCTTGACGATACAAGCGCAATGACGGTAATTTCAGCCTTCTAGCTCAATGCAGTGCGATGTAATGCGCATAAATGTGTAGTGATCTCAGGTGACCTCAGAGACCTTGGTGAGGTCACTGAACAAAAATATCAGTGGTAGCATTGAACATAGCTTCCAACTACATGCCACAACCGTTGTGAGATTATTCCGAGCGCAAATATGTAACCAGGAAACATTTATATATTTTACTATAGCCCTATAATGGGGAACCCATGGCCGCGACCTGACCTAAGGTCAATTCTACGGAAAAACGACGTGCATATTATGGTTCCCGATGAGATCATGAAATGTTATAAGTTTGAAATAAATCGCCTAATTATTGTTGAAGTTATGTCACCTAGAACTCCGGGTGTAGTTGGGTCACTTCGCCTGACCTGGTGACCTGACCTGAGATGACCCAGGACTAAAAATGTATGAGGATATGCGAAAAAGACCAATGAACAGCTATACGAGGTCTAGCCTTGCTAATCCGATTAGTTTGGCGGCAAATGAGGAAAAACCGGAGAGGGAAATATCTGCCCCCCGGACGTGCGCGTGTTAAACATCATCCCCACCATCGTCCTCACCATTATCTTTACTGTCATCTTCATCATCAACTTTACTATCATCCTCACCATCCTCTTCCCCATCATCCTCACCATCATCCTCACCGTCATTCCCACCATCATCATCACCATCATCGCCACCATCATCCTCACCACCATCGTGACTACCATCTTCACCATCACCCTCACCGTCAACATCATCGTCACCATCATAGGCACCATCAGTCTCTCCATCATCTCACCACCATCGTCACCATTCATCGGCACCATCATCCTCGCCATCATCAGCGCCATTAGCCTCATCATCATCCGCACCATTATCTTCAACATCATCATCACCGTCACACCACATTTACAATCGTCAACAATGCCAGTGACGATTTCAGTATCGCCTAGTTTGTCTCCATTGTAGCTATCGGCAAGATTCTATCGAAAACAACTACCACGGCCACAGTACACAACAGCCGACCATAACCACAACGGCAACAACAGCGACAACAACTACAACAGTCACACAGACGACAACAGTCACACAGCCGACAACAGTCACACAGCCGATAACAGTTACACAGCCGTCAACAACCACACAGCCGACAACAACCACACAGCCCACAACAGTCACACAGCCGACAACAGTAACACAGCCGACAACAGTCACACAGCCGACAACAACCACACACCCAACAACAACCACACAGCCGACAACAGTCACACAGCCGACAACAGTCACACAGCCGACAACAACCACACACCCGACAAAAGTTACACATACGGCTGCCGTCGACAAGCTCTGACAACAGCCAGACAGCCACAGGCTCATGCCTTGCACAATTAACATGTAAAGTATCAGAAATTGGCAGTAAGTCTAAGCCACTTATGGCGTGAATATCTCACCCATATTTGGCGAAGTTTGCGAACGCCTCAATGAAGAGCTGACTCATGTTTCTGTCGCTCTCAGTCCAGGCGTCCCGGTCGATCCTCACATCTGCGGGGAACATCTCTGGGGGCACACCGTCACCCAGTCACCCGTCTGATAATGGTTAGGTTGTAGCCGCATTATCAACCTGCTAATGGCCTGTGCATAGCCCAGATGCCGAGCTAACAATGGTCCACTCATAGCCGAGTTTTCGACCTGAAAATGGTCCACCTACAGCTCAGTTTTAGACCTGTTAATGGTACACTTGTAGCCGAGGTGTCAACCTCCTAACGGTTCACCTATAGCCAAACGGCTGTGCTTCAAGACGTATGGACGTATCACGTGAGAAAATACCTTCACATTTTGGCACTCAGGAATACACCTGTTGATTTATCCCTGGGGGAGGTTGATATGTACTCCCATAATATTTTCCGCAGATATGGAAAGAACAACCAGCGGCAGCGCGCCGAAATTTGGCGTACCTTTTCCTACAAATTTGGCATGTTGTGTGAGACTATTTTGTATTTTGGACGTTATGCGCATTGGACGTTGTGAACTTTTGACGTTATTACGTTTGGTACTAAGTGAACTTTAGACGTTATGAAGATTGATACCAAGTGAACCTTGGACGTTATGAATGTTCACCATTTGATCACGGGTGTATATTCAGCTGTCAGTCATGTAATCACTAGTGTAGATTAAGCTGTCGGTAACGAGCTTGCGGATGTAGATTCAGCTGTCGGTCACGTGATTACGGGTGAAGATTCCGCTATCGGTCGCATGGTCACGGGTGTAGATTCGGCTGTCGGTCACGTGGTCATACTTCATGCCATGTGGCTTGGGTACCCCGGGGACAGAGCAATCGAAACGGCAGTGTATTAACTATCGTATCGATATGAGGGGTGCAACTTGAGCGGAAAGGCATCAGAAAAAGAACCGTGTCAAAGTGTGGCAGGTATGGTATTTTGATAACGTGGAAAACGGACGTCATCTTGAGGCACTTGCCCAAAATTTGGCAAAAAAGCTCAACTTCAGCAAAAGTGTAGCCAATTTCCCAGGCCGCGAACTAACTTGTAATGTCCTTATGCTGAAAGCTGAGGAACTTCTTCCTTCCGAAGTTGGGTTCCTCTGTCGTATTGGACACGTATCCTAGATCTAAATTCACGTTTCCAGAATAGGCATAATGGGTTGTAATGATTACTGGAATACCTGTATGTTCAATAATTTGCACGCCGTAAAGTAGGGATGACTTCTCGATCTAAAGTCCGACCATATGAGGCTGCTCACATGCTAGAAATTTGCACCGAAAACACGTGGCATGAGTACAAACGACACGCATGAAATAAGGCGTATATCGCCGTAACGCTGAGACAGCTCAGCTCCGACCATATGAGGCTACTCACGTGCTATAACTTTGTACCGGAAACACGTGCCATGCGTACAAACGACACGCGTGAAATAAGGCGTATATCGCCGTAACGCCGCGACGACTCAGCAGCTATCAGTAGCAACACATTTCCTGCGGTAACGGTGTGGTGCCTGGCCCTACGGCTGTCCTGCCCCGTGTCCCGCAGCTCCAGAACTCTTCTGCTCGCTCGTACAGCGCCCGGCTGCTCAGACTGGCCCACATGATGGTTCAGCTCGGCAAGATTCGACACAGGGCACTGCTGAACACCCAGTGTCGTCACTATTGAACAGCCAGTGACATCGCTATTGAACACTCAGCGACGCTACTATTGAACACCCAGCGGCGTTACTATTGAATACTCAGTGTCGTCACCATTGCACACCCAGTGACGCTACCATTAAATACCCAGTGACGTCACTATTGAAATCTCAGTATCGTCACTATTGACCACCCAGTGTCGCAACCATTTGAACACCGAGTGACGTTACGTACCTGGGTCCAGGAAGGGCGCGCCCGTCCACAGGTAGTACTGGACATCGTGTGGCACCTGGCTCCACAGCGGCAGGTGTAGCGCCTTCACCGTGGTGTTCAGCACGTACTGGTAGGTCGGCACGTCCAGCCGGAGCGCCAGCTTCACCAGCGCGTCCACCGGCGCCGCGTATAGCGCGTCCGAGACCATCTGCCAGGCGCAGGCGTTAGCTGAGGTGTCGGCCACAGCAGCTGTGCCGCGCTGTGCTGTACGTCAGTGGCTGAGGTGTTGCTCGGCAGCAGCAGCCGCAGCTGTGCTGTACTGTACGTCAGTGGCTGAGATGTTGCCCGGCCACAGCAGCTGCAGCTGTGTCGTGCTGTACGTCAGTGGCTGAGGTGTCGCTCGGTCACAGCAGCTGCAGCTGTGCTGTACTGTACGTCAGTGGCTGAGGTGTCGCTCGGCCACAGCAGCTGCAGCTGTGCCGTGCTGTACGTCAGTGGCTGAGATGTCGCTCGGCCACAGCAGCTGCAGCTGTGCCGTGCTGTACGTCAGTGGCTGAGGTGTCGCTCGGTCACAGCAGCTGCAGCTGTGCCGTGCTGTACGTCAGTGGCTGAGATGTCGCTCGGCCACAGCAGCTGCAGCTGTGCCGTGCTGTACGTCAGTGGCTGAGATGTCGCTCGGCCACAGCAGCTGTGCCGTGCTGTACGTCAGTGGCTGAGATGTCGCTCGGCCACAGCAGCTGCAGCTGTGCCGTGCTGTAGTCAGTGGCTGAGGTGCTGCTCGGCCACAGCAGCTGCAGCTGTGCCGTGCTGTACGTCAGTGGCTGAGGTGTCGCTCGGCCACAGCAGCTGCAGCTGTGCCGTGCTGTACGTCAGTGGCTGAGATGTCGCTCGGCCACAGCAGCTGCAGCTGTGTCGTGCTGTGCGTCAGTGGCTGAGGTGTCGCTCGGCCACAGCAGCTGCAGCTGTGCCGTGCTGTACTGTACGTCAGTGGCTGAGGTGTTGCTCGGTCACAGCACCGCAAAGAGGGCTGGGAGCGTGGCTCCTTTGCTGGTGCTCACAGATCGCACACTCAGTCCCCAATGCCGTGTTATACGTCAAATGGGAGGTCACAGACCAGCGGGTACAGTGTCAATCCGGTAATCGTACGGTCCAGAGACGTCTCGAACACAGACAACGAATCGCTGTCTACTTATCCGTCCAAATCCTTCTTTCTAAAGAGGCTTTTAGTTCGACTTCTTGCTGGAGTGGCTCTATGGACCAGATATCTATGTTAAGCAAAGCTTGTTATGTGAACGCTGGCTCACTAGCCGATCCGTGAATTCTATTCCAATGTCATACCTTTGATCTGGGACTTAACGCGTCGTCAATGCGCCGATATCGTCGCCTCGGTAACGGATCATCGACATATCAGACCACAACACATCCTCCCAGCCGGGGGCTAAGTCAGCACATGAAGCGACTCGAACCCTGGCTTACCAGGACAGCGGAGATCAATGTCAGTGCTGACTCTTCCAACTGGGGGTCATGTGAGCGCGTGAAGCGACTCGAACCCTGTCTTACTGGGACAGGAGAGGTCGACACAGGTCGGCGCTCTAACCAAGTGAGCTATCGGGGAGGTGAATCGCCCCGATGGCAAAATGCGGTGACGTGTCTGAAAAGCTGCTATGGTGGGTACAGTATTTAGACTGCACTGTCACACACATAACACGCACCACGGGCACAGCAAGCAGCGGTGGTGGGTACAGGATTTAGACTGCACTGTCACACACACACACAACACGCACCACGGGCAGCAAGCAGCGGTGGTGGGTATAGGATTTAGACTGCACTGTCACACACACAACACGCACCACGGGCAGCAAGCAGCGGTGGTGGGTACAGGATTTAGACTGCACTGTCACACACACACAACACGCACCACGGGCAGCAAGCAGCGGTGGTGGGTACAGGATTTAGACTGCACTGTCACACACACAACACGCACCACGGGCAGCAAGCAGCGGTGGTGGGTACAGGATTTAGACTGCACTGTCACACACACAACACGCACCACGGGCAGCAAGCAGCGGTGGTGGGTACAGGATTTAGACTGCACTGTCACACACACACAACACGCACCACGGGCAGCAAGCAGCGGTGGTGGGTACAGGATTTAGACTGCACTGTCACACACACACAACACGCACCACCGGCAGCAAGCAGCGGTGGTGGGTACAGGATTTAGACTGCACTGTCACACACACAACACGCACCACGGGCAGCAAGCAGCGGTGGTGCCGCCGTTCTAGGGGCGGGAAAATGTGGAGTCGGTCGCCCAAACAATTGCCAGGCTGATACTGAAGCACCGCAAAGAGGGCTGAGAGCGTAGCTCCCTTAGTGGTTGCTCACAAATCACACACTCAGTCTCCCTTGCTACATATTGGTCATCTTTTTCTGCACTACGCCGTAGGTGGTTAGTGATTGGCTTCACGACGCATCGACCGCTTTGGTCATATAGCTTCGCAAATCTCTTTCGCCAATTGGTCGCGAGCGAAGAATAGCGGCATGTGAAATTCGAACCCACAACCTTTCAGTTGGAAAACTTCTGGACTACTCATCCCGTACACTGGTCTGCCTCATATCGTAGTATCGAAATGGATGGAGGTGGTCGTTGATGAATACTACGTCATGTATAAAACATCCTTGTAACAGACAAACTAGGAGAGCAGCCTACGCCCCATGAACTCCATGCCCCGATGGTACCGAAATCAGTAGCAAGATGAGGAGGCGAGTGGTTCAACTGGCTCAACTTCTGAAAGAGAAAAAACTTAGTTTACGGGCACTCCGACCAAGCCAGGACAATACGTCACGGGTGACAAACAAAAGACGATGTTTGCGCAAGCCCACCCATACGATGTCATATCTGCCCACCACATCGGCGCTCAAGTGCTTAAGCCAAGTGCTCAAGTGCCAGGCTCGAGTGCTCACATCGATGTACATGCGGCGGATCCAGGTGTGGTTGTGCGCGTCCGGCCAGTAGGTGTACAGGTGGCGCACCGCCTGCTCGACGCCGCGGCCGTTGAGCGTGTAGTTGTGCTGCAGCGTCCACTCGCGCACCTTGGTGTCCAGCCACCGCTGGCTGATATCGTAGGCGGGCGCCAGGCTCGCGTTGCCGTCTGCCGACAGCCGGACCTCGTCGGACACCGTCACAGCTCCACCGGCATGGTGCTGGCGATGGCTTCCTCACCCGGGCTACATTGGAGACGGCCGCAGCCTTACCTCGGTCACACAGATGACCGCTATAACCCCACCCGAGTTACATTTGAGGACGCCACAACCTTACCCGGGGCACATCGAGGACTGTTGCATCCTCACTGGGGCCACATTGGGGACCGTTACGACCTCACAATATAATGGATAGATGACAGTCATGGACAAATCATGCTGACATTCATGGAGCGATTAGCATCCAGCATGTGAGCCACCGGATCCAGATGTGGAAGTGGGCCCGAGGTCATGCTCGCTGTCACCACGGACTGATGATGTTCAGTTGCAAGCGCAATGGGCATGAGCCGAATGCAGAGGCACGCAACAGACGTAATCGACAAGATTGAGGAACACCTGAAGTGGCAGGCTTCAGTTGTTGTTGTTGTTTTTTTTTTTTTTGGGGGGGGGGGGCGGCGGCGCGGCTCCAGCTGTCCTACTCCTCTCCCACACCTCCATCACGTCCGCGCTCTTCCCACTCACAGACGAAGCTGGCGGCTTCGTCTCGATTGACTCCCGTGAGGAGCCGGAAGTCGGTACTGAACGCCCGCTGGCTGTAGAGCAGCTCGGGCGGCGCCGGCAGCACTCTCCAGTCGTCCTCTGTCCAGCCGTCGTACCAGCCGGTCGGCGGCAGCGAGATGTTGCTCTGCACCACCGGTGCCCACGGGAACATGCCCACGTCCGGCTGTCGGGTCACGCTAACGTCACAGGGCTGACGGGTCACGGGCAACGTCACAGGGCTGACGGGTCACGGGCAACGTCACAGGGCTGACGGGTCACGGGCAACATCACAGGGCTGCCGGGTCACGGGCAACATCACAGGGCTGTCGGGTCACGGGCAACGTCACAGGGCTGACGGGTCACAGGGCTGACGGGTCACGGGCAACGTCACAGGGCTGACGGGTCACGGGCAACGTCACAGGGCTGACGGGTCACGGGCAACGTCACAGGGCTGACGGGTCACGGGCAACATCACAGGGCTGCCGGGTCACGGGCAACATCACAGGGCTGTCGGGTCACGGGCAACGTCACAGGGCTGACGGGTCACAGGGCTGACGGGTCACGGGCAACGTCACAGGGCTGACGGGTCACGGGCAACATCACAGGGCTGACGGGTCACGGGCAACGTCACAGGGCTGACGGGTCACGGGCAACATCACAGGGCTGCCGGGTCACGGGCAACATCACAGGGCTGACGCGTCACGGGGAACGTCACAGGGCTGACGCGTCACAGGGCTGACGGGTCACGGGCAACGTCACAGGGCTGACGGGTCACGGGCAACGTCACAGGGCTGACGGGTCAAACGTCACAGGGCTGACGGGTCACGGGCAACGTCACAGGGCTGACGGGTCACGGGCAACATCACAGGGCTGCCGGGTCACGGGCAACATCACAGGGCTGTCGGGTCACGGGCAACGTCACAGGGCTGACGGGTCACAGGGCTGACGGGTCACGGGCAACGTCACAGGGCTGACGGGTCACGGGCAACATCACAGGGCTGTCGGGTCACGGGCAACGTCACAGGGCTGACGGGTCACGGGCAACGTCACAGGGCTGACGGGTCACGGGCAACGTCACAGTGCTGACGGGTCACGGGCAACGTCACAGGGCTGACGGGTCACAGGGCTGACGGGTCACGGGCAACGTCACAGGGCTGACGGGTCACGGGCAACATCACAGGGCTGTCGGGTCACGGGTAACGTCACAGGGCTGACGGGTCACGGGCAACGTCACAGTGCTGACAAGTCATGGGCAACGTCACAGGGCTGTCGGGTCACGGGCAACATCACAGGGCTGACGGGTCACGGGCAACGTCACAGGGCTGACGGGTCACGGGCAACGTCACAGTGCTGACAAGTCATGGGCAACGTCACAGGGCTGTCGGGTCACGGGCAACATCACAGGGCTGACGGGTCACAGGGCTGACGGGTCACGGGCAACGTCACAGGGCTGACGGGTCACGGGCAACATCACAGGGCTGACGGGTCACGGGCAACATCACAGGGCTGACGGGTCACGGGCAACGTCACAGGGCTGACGGGTAACGGGCAACATCACAGGGCTGACGGGTCACGGGCAACGTCACAGGGCTGACGGGTCACGGGCAACGTCACAGTGCTGACAAGTCATGGGCAACGTCACAGGGCTGTCGGGTCACGGGCAACATCACAGGGCTGACGGGTCACGGGCAACGTCACAGGGCTGACGGGTAACGGGCAACGTCACAGGGCTGACGGGTCACGGGCAACGTCACAGGGCTGACGGGTCACGGGCAACGTCACAGGGCTGTCGGGTCACGGGCAACGTCACAGGGCTGACGGGTCACGGGCAACGTCACAGGGCTGACGGGTCACGAGCAACGTCACAGGGCTGTGAGGTCACGGGCAAACGTCACAGGGTTGTCGGGACACGGGTCAACGTCACAGAGCTGTCGGTACATGGGTCGACGTCACAGGACTGCCGGGTCAAGGGCCAACGTTACAAAACTGTGAGGTCACGGGCCAACGTCACGGGGCTGTGAGGTCACAGGCCAACATCACAAAACTGTGACGTCACGGGCCAACGTCACAGGGCTATGAGGTCATGGGTTAAAGTCACAGAGCCGTGAGGTTACGGGCCAACGTCACAGGGCTGTGAGGTCACGGGCCAACGTTACAGGGTTGCCGGGCCACGGGCAACGTCACAGGGTGTGAGGTCATGGAGGAGTCAACGTCACTTGGCTGTGAGGTTACGGGTCAACGTTCCTGAACTACACACGTCACTGGGCGACATGACAACAGGCAATGCTGCTGGGCTGCACAATCACGGGTTAATGCTGCTGGGCTGCAAAGTCTTGGGTTAATGTCGCTGGGCTACACAGCCGCATGTTAATGTTATAGGACTGCACAGTCATGGGCTAATGTCAGCTGGGCGGCACATTCACGGATGGATGTTACTGAGCGGCATGGTCACCGGTTAATGTTACTGGGCTGCATATGTTCAAACTGACGGAGGAATGTCAAGATTTCTAGGATAGTTGTGCGTCATGGGTCGGAGCATTACGCTCAGATCACAATTAGTTTTCATACGTTATGGCCGAAGGAAAAGCGTTCAGATCGTAGATCATTCACATGTGAGATATACGCCTATAGACGCATTTGAGCACGTTGGGCCATGCCATTCTCCCCCTTCAGGAGACGAACAGCAAAGTGTAGATCATGTGATAACCTTACAGCTTAAGATGACTAGCTTCAGTGAAATCGAATATCTTCGAAAAAGCCGGCCGATACGCAATAAGCCGATACACTTCACTCTTCACTTTTCGAATGTATTATAATTAACTGAGACTAGAGTCATTTTATCACACTTCTTTTTTCCTCTTTCCACTGGTATCCAACAAGTATCCCGCACTCTCCACTTATTGATGTCCCTACCTCGCCACCCGGCTAGTGAGCTATCTGTGCGGTGTCTCTGGCTCTCAACCTTCTCTGTCTCCTCCCGCCGTCACTGACCTTCCCTGACCCTTCCCGCAGTCACTGACCTTCCTAGTCTCCTCCCGCAGTTACCTGCAGGTCTCCCGGCCACTGAGCCCGCGTCCACTGACCGTAAAGTCGACGTCGCCGATCTCGAGGGCGCTGCGTCCTCGGCGAAGACAGCTGACCAACTTGACCGAGGTGTCCGCCAGACATCCGATCCGCTCTCCGAACACGCGCGACGTGTTGCGCGCTCGCTCCAGGTCCGATATTGCCGCCCACTCAGCCAGCGGAGACCCGCTCTGGGGGGGGTGAAGTTTACACAGAGTGAGGACTGTCTCCCACGGGTCAGCGGAGACCGGCTCTTGGTGAGGTACCGTTTATGCAGGGAGAGCATTGGTCTGCATGCTGCCTAGATCACGCCTATCGCCCGAAGGCGTAATCATACTGTCTACAGCCTACCTCGTCCCGCCTATGGCCTTCAGCCTACGTCGCCCACAGTATACAGCCTAGCTCGTGTCACCTATAGCCTACAGCCTAGATCGCCCACAGTGTACAACCTACATCGTGCCTCCTATAGCCAACCTTGCACCGTGGCAAAGTGGGCTGCATTGAAAGGGAGGCGATGCGGCAAATACACAGGATGATGCTGTAGCCCTGAGCATTACAACACTGCGCCGTCACACGTGCTAGGCTGTGGACAAGTTTTTCGTGGTCGGGCAAAGGCCCTTGTATATATATTTTTTTTTTTTTTTTTGGGGGGGAGGAGCAGATTGCCAAGTCAGTAGTACTGTTATTCCCTTCCGAGGTCGCTTGTACTCACTCGCAGTTCTGCCATTACTGAAAATGGTATATGACTGCACATGTCGCCTTAAGTTTGTTAGATATGCTTTGTGGATACTATATTTGTTAAAGAATGTTCAACATGTCAGGTCCTAGGTGATAGGTCTTCAAAGCTCAAGATCCAGTGACTCACTCGTGGAATGGCATTCATGGCCGGTGATAATTCAATCGGGCTCTAAACCACGCATGGTGCTGATGTCATCCCGACAACCCGGCGTCGACCGGCCAGCTACACAACCTAACCTGACCTGAGCTGACCCGACCTAGCCTGAGCTGACCTGAGCGATGACCTGGTGCACCATGTGGGCCGACCGCGGCGACACAGCCAGCAGGCCGGCGCTGGCGGCACCGGCGTCCTCGCCGAACACGGTGATGCGGCTGCCGTCGCCGTTGAAGTAGTGGATGTTGTCGTGTACCCAGCGCAACGCCAGCGCCTGGTCGAGCAGGCCGTAGTTGCCGGGCGAGTGGCGGTCGCCCGTGCTCAGGAAACCTGCGCAACGACCATCATCGGTCCGACACGGGATAGCCAACACAGTCGGCCATATGATGACTGTCACAGTCCGGAACATGGTGATCATCACAGTCCGACATATAGTGATCATCACAGTCCGGCATATAGTGATCATCACAGTCCGGCATATAGTGATCATCACAGTCAGACACATAGTGATCATCACAGTCCGACATATAGTGATCATCACAGTCCGGCATATAGTGATCATCACAGTCCGGCATATAGTGATCATCACAGTCCGGCATATAGTGATCATCACAGTCCGGCATATAGTGATCATCACAGTCCGACATATAGTGATCATCACAGTCCGACATATAGTGATCATCACAGTCCGGCATATAGTGATCATCACAGTCCGGCATATAGTGATCATCACAGTCCGGCATATAGTGATCATCACAGTCCGGCATATAGTGATCATCACAGTCCGGCATATAGTGATCATCATCAGTCAGACACATAGTGATCATCACAGTCCGACATATAGTGATCATCACAGTTCATCACAGTCCGGCATATAGTGATCATCACAGTCCGGCATATAGTGATCATCACAGTCCGGCATATAGTGATCATCACAGTCCGACACATAATGACCCGCACAGTCTGACACTTGATGATCATCACAGTCCGGTATATAGTGATCATCACAGTCCGACACATACTGACCCGCACAGTCTGACACTTGATGATCATCACAGTCCGGTATATAGTGATCATCACAGTCCGGCATATAGTGATCATCACAGTCCGGCATATAGTGATCATCACAGTCAGACACATAGTGATCATCACAGTCCGACATATAGTGATCATCACAGTCCGGCATATAGTGATCATCACAGTCCGGCATATAGTGATCATCACAGTCCGGCATATAGTGATCATCACAGTCCGGCATATAGTGATCATCACAGTCCGGCATATAGTGATCATCACAGTCCGGCATATAGTGATCATCACAGTCAGACACATAGTGATCATCACAGTCCGACATATAGTGATCATCACAGTCCGGCATATAGTGATCATCACAGTCCGGCATATAGTGATCATCACAGTCCGGCATATAGTGATCATCACAGTCCGGCATATAGTGATCATCACAGTCCGACATATAGTGATCATCACAGTCCGACATATAGTGATCATCACAGTCCGGCATATAGTGATCATCACAGTCCGGCATATAGTGATCATCACAGTCCGGCATATAGTGATCATCACAGTCCGGCATATAGTGATCATCACAGTCCGGCATATAGTGATCATCACAGTCCGACACATAATGACCCGCACAGTCTGACACTTGATGATCATCACAGTCCGGTATATAGTGATCATCACAGTCCGACACATAATGACCCGCACAGTCTGACCTTGATGATCATCACAGTCCGACATATAGTGATCATCACAGTCTGACCTTGATGATCATCACAGTCCGGCATATAGTGATCATCACAGTCCGACACATAATGACCCGCACAGTCTGACACTTGATGATCATCACAGTCCGGTATATAGTGATCATCACAGTCCGACACATAATGACCCGCACAGTCTGACACAAGATGGTCATCACAGTCCGACACAATGATACACACATTCCAACAATTGATGATCATCACATTCCGGTATATAGTGATCATCACAGTCCGACATATAATGACCCGCACAGTCTGACCTTGATGATCATCACATTCCGGTATATAGTGATCATCACAGTCCGACACATAATGACCCGCACAGTCTGACACTTGATGATCATCACATTCGGACACTTAATGATCCTCACAGTCCGGCACATAATGATCCTCATAATCCAACACATAATGATCCTCACTATGCAGTGGATGAAGGTAGGTGGGCCAGTATGGTGTCCACAGCTCGTGTTCACACCTCGTCCGCTGCCACTTTCGGCCACACTGTCTTCCGCACATGGGAGTCAGGTCCCGACTTGGAAGCCATCGCCTGGATGACTGTTCCCGTGCAAAACTCCTCCAAGAACGTCGTGAGAGATCTGGCCACTCGGTTCGTCGAACGTAAGGGTTTCGAAATCAACGTCGCTTTCGGTGGCGGCTGTGGTAAGTTCACTCCCAAAGAAGTCGAAGGCGGTTCCCGTCTGGATGACCGTGACTTGATCCAGGAGTGGAAGGACAAGTAGGCCTCGCTGGGGTGCGGCTACGCGTACCCGACCCAAGGACGAGCTGAAAACTTCACCGCCGACTAAGTGCTGCGTCCGTTCAGTCGCAGCCACATGCAACGTCGTGCCTCCCAAACCGCTGAGGATGTCAGTCTTACTGAGATGGTGATGAAGGCTTTGGCGATCCTGGAGTGGTCGCCAAACGGCTATGTTATGTTTGTAGAGGGAGCCAAGATCGACCACGGCCACCACTACGGCAACGCCTGCATAGCAATCGATGAGACCGTGCAGCTGAACGACGTCGTCCAACACGCCGCGAGCAACGCTGACGTGAACGACACCCTCGTCGTGGTGTCCTCCGATCACGCGCATACCTTTACCATCAACGGATGTCCGCGGCGTGAGCTGAACATGTTCGCCTCGGCCTCGCAGATGACGATGACGACGACGATGATGACAACAATGATGGCAGATAGGCCGGTATGTGGCTTGTGTATTATATCCAACACATTTATAACATCATATTTAAACAGTCATGTTTTCAACCCATACACGTTGAGCAATATGCATATATACATATTTTGTGCCTTGCTATCATCTGGCGCACTAACTATGTTTCTAATTCCGTTCGCAGCAGGTTCTCTGCGTGAAGTGGGTGAGTCAGCTGCAGGAGCGGTGGAAGAGGGAGAGCAGGAAGTCGCATCCGTGCCATGAAACAGGGGCAAACATTTTTATCTCCCCTCTCCTTCCCCAAACAAAACTTCGGGAAGTCCCAGGGATACAAGAAACTCATTATGAAAAGAAAGCGCCGCAATCGATCAGATATTTCAAACATTGGATTGACGGCGAGCGTTTTTCGTGCCCAGCCTGAAGACGGCGACACAGCCGGTCGACTTCACCCCGGCTGGTCACGGAGGAGCTGCTCGGCTGCTGGAGCTAATCCGGTGCGGGTGGTCTCGCTAGTGGCTCGGCCGATTTTCCGCCGGCTTGCGACCGTCTAAGGAACGCACCAGTCCCCGCATGTCCTTGTTGGGCTCCATCTCGTGGAGGCGCTGGCGCAGAGGGGGGGGGGGGGGCCGACTCGCATCAGCTGACTGTCCGGGCGGGTGCGGCTTCCGCTGGGCGGCGGAGGATTGCATCGTCAGTGGTGTGCCCAGCCCTCGTTGTCCCCGCAGGGCACCTTCTCTAGGCTCTGGCTTCCGTGGCATACTCGCATTCCTCGTCCCAGAGGAGGTCGAGCTTTGCCACCATTTTCGAAATGTTTGGTCTTCTGTGGTGCCCGCAGCACCACCCTGGAGCATCGCTTGTACATGGTGGCCGCGGCGACTGATCGTTCCCCACCAGTGGGCCAGCTGGTGGGCATGAACTCTGGTCTAGGCATGAGCTGGTCTGGGCATGAGCTGGTCTGGGCGTGCGTTGGGCATAAACTGATCTGGGCATGTGCTGGTCTGGACATGAGCTGGGCATGAGCTGGTCTGGGCATGAGCTGGGCATGAGCTGGTCTGGGCATGAGATGGGCATGAACTGGTCTGGGAATGTGCTGGTCTGGGTATGAGGTGGTCTGGGCATGAGCTGGTCTGGGCATGAGCTGGACATGAACTGGTTTGGGCATGTGCTGGTCTCGGCATGAGCTGGGGATGAGCTGGTCTGGACATGAGGTGGACATGACCTGGGTATGAGCTGGGCATGATCTGGGCATGAGCTGGTCTGGGCACGAGCCGGTCTTGGCATGAGCTGGGCGTGAGCTGGGCGTGAGCTGGTTCAGTGCGGCGTCTTGAGCTCTCCCATTTCGCCTCACGGTCGGCGAAACGACTGTCGTCTCTTCTGGTGCGTTGCGGTGGTGATGTCGGGATTGTGACGACCATTGGCAGGTGGCTCGGGCCAATACCGGCATCGGTGCCCCAGGTTACGCCATTCTCCAGGCTTCCCGACACCCACATGACATCAGGGGCTGACTTCCTTCCGGCTGCCGGGTTGATCATCGTGTGAGTTCCTAAATGGGCCCACGAAGGCCATTCGTGTGGCGATGGCCCAGTCCTCCAACTCCTGGCACCTTTCGGTTCCCGTGATGCTGCCGAGTGTATACCCCTTTCCCTCCCCCCCCCCACCGCTCCACGAATTTTCATCTGAAGGCATGCATCCCGGAACAACTTTTGTTATGTTGTCGCACTGGAAGTCAGGGCCTGCGTCTCCGGCTTCAGTTTCGTTTCTAAAGGAAGACGACATGACATATGGAAGACAGCCTCTTCTGTCCATATCCCTCTCCCTCTTCATCTGTCTCTACCTCCCTCCCTCCCTCCATATCTATATCCTGCCTCTTGCTCTCGCTCTCCTTTCGTCCTCTTCGGTACAACAGCTACAGATGACAACAGACATCAAGCTCCGGAATGACAGACACCTATGACCTGATACATTGGCTACCGGGGAGTAACCTAGAGCACCGAGTCAGTAATGTCAGTCACATATAACTTGATACAGACCTGATGTCAGGCTGACATTGGCTACCGAGTACTAACCTAGAGCACCAAGACGATAGTTGAAAGTGACCACCACAACCTGGCCCCAGGCAGCCAATAGATGACCCGGGTACAGGTTGGAGGCACCGTGGGAGAAGTCGCCACCGTGCACGTGCAGCATCACGGCGTACTTGTCCTTCACGTTGCTGGACACCTGTGCACACGAGGTCAAGTCAGAATTGCTTGCTACTGTATTGGTCACCGTTGTGGTGAGAGGGGGAGGACACGTGGCCTTCTTTAAATCCGGCATGGCACCTCTGAAGCTCAGTGGGAAATGGATCAAGAACCTTACACACCCAATCCCAATGCACTTGTTCCTTTCCTTGTGTCCCTGATACTCTGTCTTTGTCTCTCTCTCTCCCTCGCTCCCCTCTCTCTCTCTGTCTTCCCCCCTCTGTCACTATGCATATATATATATATATGCATTGGTTGTTGAAGAGAAGAGCGCGTTTAGCCTTAGCAAGTTTTTTGTCTAGGTTTTCGATTGATCGTATTGTTTTCTTCGTTTCGTTTGATAGCTGGTAAATTATTTCACTTCGTGACGTGTACAGTTATATTTGTTTATTGACGTTTCGGATACAAATATTGATCCATTTTCAAATTCACTGCTCTGCACAATACAAATATACACACACAAGTACACTTAAAAATACAAATTGAGCACAGGTTTCACACGAGCTATTCTCTCAACATCACCTCACCTATTGTTAATTCCTGAAGGGCCACTCACATAAACAAGCATATTCTCATCTGACAATTTACAACAATCGTAAAGCACTGGATTCTCGCATCTACATCCAAACGTGTTTACAATCCCCCCAGCTTTTTGGTCATGCATTATTCCAGAGTGACAATGTGACGTATGTGGTGACTTGTTTGTTTATTTCTGGTGTGTGTTCACGTATGTACAGTGACTCGAGCACCATGAGACGTGTTCGGTCCGGGCTAGACGTGATGATGGTGGTGTTGTTGGTAAGGTGTTCTCGTGTTAGCGGTGTTCGGTGGCAGTTTGTCATGTGTTCTCTTGGTGCTCCATCTCTGAGGTGCATTGTGAGTCTTCTGGAAAGGGAGGTTGTAGTGGCACCAATGTAACTTGCTGCACGAAGCCTACAGTCTTCGTATGGGCATGGGAATTCGTAAATTACATTGGCACGTTTTAGTTTTTCTTTGATGGCCTGAAGATTGTTTTTCATTACAAGATTACGACTTTTCATGTTTTTTGTAGTAGAGGACGAGTTTTAGCTGATCTTTGTTGTTGGTGCATGCGATGTTGTTTGTTATAATGTCCTGTATGACTCTCTCATCCACGTTGTAAGCAGAGTACATGTAATTTCGATAGTAGAGGTGAATAATGTTTGTTCTGTCTGTACATTTCTGGCTGGTGTTCCTGTACATGTGTTTCTTAATTTCTTCATCAACCTGTGCGTTTGTGTAGCCATTGTTTACTAAAATCTGTTTTAGTCGGTCAAATTCTATATGAAGAAGTTCGTAGGAAGAACAATTACGAATTACTCTATTTACAAAGGCACGCAGGACACTGTTTGCATCTTTCAGGACACTCACTTTTTGCGTTCATCACTAAGCCAATATTCGATGGTTTCTGGTGTGCTGAGGTGCAAAACTTTTGATCAGTTGGGCTTACAAGTACATCTAAAAATGGAATCTTCCGATCGATTGGTGTTTCAGATGTAAAAGTCAGCACTGAGTTTTCCTCTAATTTTGAGATGAGTTCACTGAAGTGGTCACTGTCCCGAATATCAACAAAAACATCATCGACATACCTGCAGTAGAAATGAGGTGCAACAGACGGGTCAAATAAAACATGGTTTTCCAGGTGGCACATGTAGAAGCTTGACAAAAAAAGAGGACCTAATGGGAAGCCCATAGCGACGCCTTCCTTTTGTCGATACAATTGCCCACATGGCCCACGGAAGGGAGACTCCATGGTACACGCATGGAGCAGTGTCGCAAGAATGTTGGGCGACAACTGCAGCGGGGGTAATGTCAGATTAGTGTTGGCCTACACTTGATCAATGATGATCTTGATGGTTGTCTCCATTGGCACGTTAGTGAAAAGACTGTTGACGTCAATGGTTGCGAGCTGTCCACGTGCTGATTTAACCCTTAAAGTATCGATAAACTCATCGAAAGGATCAATGCAGTGTTTGGCAGGTACGTATGGTTTTAATAGACTATTGGGTCTTTTGGCAAGTCTAAAAGTTGGGGATGTGACCTGAGAAATTACAGGCCACAATCGGTTACCGCTTTTGTGGATCTTCACATTTCCATATGCATATCCGGGAGCGTAGTCACCCACGATCTTCGAGAAGTGCACTCTTCAACAGACAATGCATAAAAGAAGATATCCTGCCAAAATATACCGACACACACACACACACACATTTATATATATAAATACATATGTATGTTTAAATATATGTACTTATATTCAAGGTCTTTCCTATCCTGATCCTGCACAAGGTAGACGGACGTGTCCGAATCCCCAGTGGACAATTAGTCGGTTGCAAAAGTCAGCCGGTGGGCAGGTCAACGGCCGTGACCCACGCAGACCGCCAGTGTCGGGTACGGTACGGATACGGTACGGTCGGTACGGTACCGCCAGTGTCGGGTACGGTACGGATACGGTACGGTCGGTACGGTACCGCCAGTGTCGGGTACGGTACGGATACGGTACGGTCGGTACGGTACCGCCAGTGTCGGGTACGGTACGGATGCGGTACGGTCGGTACGGTACCGCCAGTGTCGAGTACGGGTGTGCACATCTATACACTCGCGATGGCCGTGCACTGTAGGTCACCTGGAGCCGACTTCTAGGGCAACAACTTGGCTATTCCTCAATTTTCATTTAGGGCTTAGGCAGTGAGAACAATTGCAGAGATACGTACGCGAGTTTTGTACGAGGCGATGGTGAAATGAAAAGCATTGTTTCCAGATAACTATGGTGCCAATTGTCCTTGTTTAAACACGCTGGTTTGGGAGCGGTGCTGACCCTCGCAGTACCACAGTCACAGTCATTTCCCGCTGCGTTAACCCCCAATATGACAGCACATATGTCAATGCACAGGACCATCCTTCCAAAGCCGCCAAGACAGACCAGCAGCCAGGTGACCGCCCGTGGCCTCACCTGTGGTGTGAAGATGTTGAGATACAAACAGTCTTCGTCAACCTCACGCACTCCTCTTGTCGGGCCGACGTATCGCGCCGGCTGAGGACAGGCGGGCGCGAAGTCCAGGGCCAGCCATCGCTGCCAGCCGGGGTGGGCGCGAGGAGGCTGCCAACAGTGAACAGCTACCTCAGCGGGATACACTGCGGGTCATGGCCACAGCCAGCGCCAGCCACCGCTGCCAGCCGGGGTGGGCGCGAGGAGGCTGCCAACAGTGAACAGCTACCTCAGCGGGATACACCGCGGGTCATGGCCACAGCCAGGGCCAGCCTCAGCAGGATACACGGCGGGTCATGGCCACAGCCAGGGCCAGCCACCACTGCCACCTTTCAAATACCTAATTCAATAGCAAATTGCCTTGGGGCATGCGTGCACACGCCAGATCTCAATGTTGGATTACATATATCCATGTAGTTTCACAATGTATTAGATGGTCAGATGGATTGCAGATCGCAGTGGAGTTATGCAGTGCATTAGATGGCCAGACGGATTGCTTTTTTTGTAAGGTCCCCCACCCGAGATCAGGTGACCAGGAGTGCCCCCTCCTCTTACCCAACGACTGCAAGCACTTTACGTTAGCATTATAAAATTAACAGTAAGGTCGCGGTACTCCTAGCTGAGAGATTGACAACAAATAAACAAGCTTACAAAATATCCAGCATTCGAGAAATAAAACTAACAAAAAGGAATGTTGTAAGTAGTCATGCTGAAAGGAGGCGCATGACTGGCCCTGAATCCAAGCAAAAAAAGCAGCTAAGGTCTAAAATAAAATGTTAATAGCTGGTTTGTAGCCAGATGGTAGTGAGTAATCCTAATTTGAAATGCATATTTTTTACTTTGGCTCATCTTACAACTCCATGCAGATAAGCATAAGTATGTTGCCGGGTTGAGTGTGAGAGGAGACATAAAGACATAAAGACATAAAAGATTAGTGCAACTATGAGCCACAAGGGCCCTTCTTGGTTGCACTCCGTACACTAAACCAGTTACCCACCAAATCTGTCAATCAGGCCTCCCTGTAATACTGAAAAGCAAGCCCTCTATTCTTATAATGGACTATGATCAGGAACTATGGTTGGGTGTTTTTCAACGTTTATGTATAGTGAAGCACACGCACGCACGCACGCACAGATACATACGTATGCATGAATACTCCTGATATCCAACAGATATTGTGAATGTTTAAGTCATTTAGTATTTTCTCAAGAGTTATATCTTGTGATTTGTCAGAACAGTCTTAGAATTTGGTATCTCTACATGCAGAAAATGTTTTGCTATGATAATACTACAAAACTTAAGTCCAAAGCATTCAAAGGTGAAGAGACGATAATTTTGTATTGAAATAGTTTTGTTGGGAGTGGTTTTGTGATGTTGTAGAATATGGGGTATTAAGCGTTTCCGTGAAAATGGGCCCAATAGAATGAATTAGCTGATTATAAATGTTTTCGCGTAATAAGCAACATCTGAAGTTTAACTATATCTTGGACTTCTTTGTACTTCTTAAAGATAGAGTGTGCACCCTGAGTGGGAAATACACCCTCAATAATACGCATCATTGTTTTCTGAAGTAAGAACACTTTGTGAGTCTCATTAACACAGTTTATCACAGAGAACTGCAATATTTTACAGAAATATTTTTACAGCAATATTTTTAGCAATATACCCCAGAGAAAACAGCAATGTTTCACATATGGGAGAATTAATGCATTACACAATTTTATGTTATTTTTGGCCGGACATAATTTATTTTTGATATCATTCCTATGTTGCAACTTATTATATTTGAGATAATGCTGGTATGCAATTAAAATTTCTAATTTTCATCTGTGCATACACCAAGATACTTCACTGGGTTTTCACGAAAATAACAATCACATAAAATTCCATCTTGAAAGGAATATCTGTTTTGTGATTGCTATACATCTGGTATGCAATTTTGGATTAATATATTCACAAAATATTTGAATGCAGCCCTTGTGAGATTGTTCACAGGGAACATGTTATGTTGTACATGTTGAACATGTTGAACAAGTTATGTACAGTCAGTGCTTTTGAGAAGAAAAAAATGGCTGTGTCATCAGCATATATAAATGTCTCACATTCTGCATACAAATTTACAAGATCATTTATATATATTATAAAGAGTAACGCGCCTATAGTTGAGTCTTGTGGTACATTCATGTCAATTTTTATCAAAGCTGAGGTGTTTGTATTTACTGTGGTAGCCTGTGTTCTTCTTTATAAATATGACGGCACCATTTTGATTGCATTTCCCTTCACACAATATTGTTCCATTTTTGCACATAACATTTCTTGTCAACAGGATTAAACATCTTTCTCAAATCAAGGTGAATTCCGACAACATATTCAATATTTTCAAATCGTTTGGTGATTAGACTATGTATTAAGAGAATAGGAATATATGTGGACCTCTCATTTATCAAACCAAATTGTTTATTAGAAAGTAGGTTTTGTAGGTGAAATGCTCCAAGAGTTGGTTGCATATGATTTTTTCTGATATTTCTGGCATATATGGAAGAATGCTAATTGGTCTACAGTTGCTAAATGTTGGTGGGTCACCTTTTTGTGCAGTTCACATATCACAGTGTAGTTTCGCCGTGCATGAGATGGTCAGATGGGTTGCACATCACAGTATAGTTGCCCCGTGTATTATATAGTTAGATGGATTGCAGATTACAGTATAGGTGCCCCGTGTATTATATAGTCAGATGGATTGCAGATTACCGTATAGGTGCCCCGTGTATTATATAGTCAGATGGGTCGCAGATCGCAGTGTAGTTCCGCCGCATAATAAATTTTGAATTATATATATACATATATACATATATATACACACACACACACATATATATATATATATATATATATATATATATATATAATATATATATAAATAGTACGTGCATATTCATTTTTTGTGGGGGGCTTGAGTCTCCAACAAATTTTGCCTGCAACAATGGGTCCATCATGAGCACTTACACCAGATTGAGTGGTGTCCAAGTACACACGCCTAGCCTGGCGTGTGGAGGTAAATGTATTCAGCATCAGGGCACGGAGAGTGGCATTAAATGGTCAGAGGTGTCTTGCAGTAGTTAATGGGATTTTGATACGGTACAACTCCATTAGTAGTAGTAGCTTGCAACTAGTAGCTTGCAGTCAATATTGATGGTATGCATGAAGAATGAACGATATATTTTCATTCAACCAGCAACGTGCATGGTGTGCCTTGGATGGAAAACGGCAAAGGTGCGATTTAAAGCCAATTTCCGGAGCTGTTGGGAGATACCGTGCCACGGTACGACGTCCACCGTTCCGCCGCTTATGGTAGCAGGGAGAAGGGCGCTAATTATTCATAATTCATGACTGTATTACATTGCCCGGAATATGGTCAAGACGCAGAGACTACGAGCACGACCTTTTATCGAATATTGCATCACGAGACTTTGCAAAATTATGTTGGGTCCCCAACCGTTGCAACGGGCTACCAAAAGCCGCATCCGTTCCCCAGAAAATCACGCTAAGGTCTGAAAAGGTCGGAACGGGCCCCTGGGAATCTCGCTGGGGACCAGGAAGTCTCGCCTGGGTCAGTAAAAATGATGTTTAGCACCAGAAAGGGCGCCGTGAATGGCTCTCAAGGATATCTAAGCCCTGAGGCTGGGCCCTCAACATCCCTTGCACACATCGCCAGTTCTCAGGAACACTCTGACCCCTCAGGGTGCAACAATCCCTCCGGTGCCCATCCAAAGCTGAATGACATCCTGTAGAGGAGATAGATTCTAGCAGTGAAAATCGTACTAAACTTGCTAGCCAATTCATTACGAATGGAATCATTATGAATTAGTAAGTTGCTTGCAGCTATTAATTAAGCATAGCTTCAATTTTTGAACCTACCAGCCGCTGTCCTGTCGCATTGCAGCGGCAGGTACGCGCGTCACTCCGGTGAGAACCTCACACACCGTCTCTCATAGTAACCCCTCCTCAAATATCCAGACTAAGCGTCGCACAAAAACGAAAGAGATGTCATCGGAAAACGCTCGACGAGTAGGGCCCGGGTCCACCCACAAAACAATTTGCCCCCAAACGTGACGTCACTAGGTGGCCTAGATTTGGACGGCTTTTCACGACTTACATTATGTTTTTGGGCCTGGTGAATTCATTTTGGTGGATATTTGAAGAAAACAAATATTTTGAATCAGAAAACAACCGCGGAATCCATCAGGGCCATGAACTTTTTCACAACCCAAATATAAAATAACATTTGTTTTTGAAATTTCAAAATTTTAGTTGTCATGCTGTCTTTAAGTTTCCTTTCCCAATGGGTAGAACCGACAGAGTGACGTTGCTCGAAGTCAACTTGCTCCAATAAAAATGCTTACTTTAGCCAAAATCTTCGATTTCAACTCCATGAAATAGACAATTATGGAAAATTAACAAGTAGTCAAAAACGGAAGAATTATAAATTCCTCTCGTAAGTTTTGTTGCAGCCCCAAAGTTAAGCAAACGCGGAAAGTTTCCTGAAATATCTGTACCCGTTAAAGCGTGACGACTGGTTTAACTTTTTTGCAGGTGACCTCACTTGACCTAAGCTAACCCGTTGACCCTAGACGACCTGACTTCAAAAGTTTGACATAATATGTCAAATTGATGTGGGAGAAGGTATGACAAATTTCGTCGCGCTGCCGCGTGCCATTCATTCGCTATTCGCGCAAAACCTGAGGGGGCAGTTAAAAGACCCCCGAGACGGCACGGGTTAATCTGATGAGCCAGCGACTATGTGCCGATGAACGACCGACAGCCCCTCGTGTGATGTCTACAAGCCACTGCCTGCATATTAAAGGGCAACACTATGCGAGAAGAAATTCAGCGTACTCGCTGACAGACAACAAGAGTTATATTACAGGCTGTTTCCAAGCAACCCAACCCGAACAACACATTGGCTGAGTGACCTTTAGGCTGCAGCCATCAAGCATGCGGCCAGTTGTTGGGCTAGCGTATAACCACAGTTCCCGGACGGATGCAAGTTGCGGCAGTTGACGACCACAGTGCAATGGTGGTCGTGTAATCGAGAGCCTCCTTGGAAACAGCAACAGCTGTCACATGCTGACTATTGAGTGCTAAAACTGCTCACCGACATCGGCGTCACAATCACAGTTCTCAGCGGCGCTAACGGTCCAGCCGATCGTTGCCTCCTCACCAAAGGCTCTGTGAAACTCGGAGGAATTGGTCAGCGCTGCTGTAGTAGCGCAACAGCAGGGTGCCAGGGCCGCGCCAGGCCAGCCGCACCTCCCCTCCCGAGTCCACCAGGTGGTGCATGCACAGCCGGTGCCAGCTCTCCTCCAACGGCCCGTTCACCTCCAGTGAGAACAGCGTGCAGCGCGAGCCGAGAGCGATCAGGCGGAATTGCTTCACCTGCTCCTCGCTGAAATTTCCTTTTGTGCTCCCGATCCGAAATCCATCGCCAAACACAGAGGTGACACTGAACCTGAAGCTGAATATGGTGCACTGCCAACACTTGACAAGCGGTGCTATCCCCGTATTCAGCTTGGCATCGGTGGAGTGGTAAATAATGCAGATTGCATGGGATTTCATGTCCATTATGATATACAGTGGAATGGATGTTTCTTCCGCGTGTTGTAAGAAAAAATCCTCACTCATGTCCACCGTCACACAACGTTTTTTCTCAGCGACATCATCCAAATGAGCGAGTGGGGCGTCGGCAGTCAGGCACCGACAGTTGGAACCGACGGCCTTATGGCACGACCCATCACATGCTGCCCGATCTTTGCACTGGTTCACCACCTTCTCCTGTCGTAGCTGCTTTTGCAGCAGGATTACCGAGCTCGAGAACCTCTCCGGGTAGCTGCGCTTGCTGGCGTTCCGGATCCACGCGCCGGCGACACTCAAATATTTGTACACTGCCGGGCTGCGAGGACGCCACGTGGAGCGATTGGAGACCGCGCAAAACCATGGGTCCAGCGCCATTATGTCGAACGGGTTTATGGCGTAGCCGGTGCGCGAGCGTAGTATGCCGAACGAGCGTGGCGCTGCGTGGTGGGGCATCACGTAGTAGTCCTTGTCGCTGCCGACGGTAGACGTCGGGTGAGGCAGACCGAGCACGTGCCCCAGCAGGTGGACGATGACGTCCTCTGTGCACCGGCCCTTCAACAGAGTCAGCTGACGCAGGTTGGTCGCGTGGTAGCCCAGAGTGGTGAAGCACCCGGCGCCGGGCACCACATTCAACACGTTTGGGGGCGTTTTTTTGGCGTTTGCTTTGTCGACAAACTTCACCGTCACCACGTCCTGCCAGCGATCGGTGGCATTGCGGAACATCAGCAGCGTGGTGCGGTCCAGTCCGTCGTGCAGGTGGTAATACACAGTGGAGATGCTGTCCTCGTTCAGCGGCCATAAACTGCGAGCAAAGCCATCGGCCGGCAGCGCGGCCAGGGTGGCGTCTCGCTTGGCGTCCATATCGTGCCGGTTGAGGAACACGAAGTTCTTGTCGGTCTCGCTGTCGGCGACGATGTCGCAGTCTATAAACTTGTCGGCTTGCTCTGGCTGCTGCCATATGTGCTGCATCAGGCGGTCCGAGTTGGAGGCGTGCTGATCGCGTGCTCGCTGTGCCACGTTCCAGATGTTACCCGACCACAGGTCTTTGTCGGAGAAGGTGCCGACGACCAGCCGACGGGTGTGTAGCAGCACGCTGAGAAAGAGCCAGGTGTGTAAATGAACGTGATGGATGAGCATGACTTGCTGGCTCTTGGGTACAGAGGATGGCTTTAGTTTTTGTGCCGCTCGAAAGTAGACGTCGGCCGAAATGTCGATCTCGATTACAGGAGCTCATGGGAATGTTTTATCTTTCATGGAATAGTGAAAATATTGGCGACGTCATTGTTCGCATGGAATCCTTCAAAATATGGCGTGCTTCAAAAATGGGTATCTAATGCCATGGCCGGAATTGAACTAACTTCGCTGCTGCTTTTTCTCATGTTTATTTTGCACGGAAGCATCGTGCATCATCACTGGCAGAGTCTCCCAGATTGGAAATCTATTCAAGTAGAACTGGTCACTTCACCTGTACTTTCTCCGGGTTGCTGTCGATGGGGTTGCCTACATTTATCTTGCTCGTCATTGTAGTTTGAAATACCTTTACATTGATGTTGAAGTACCATCGGACTGTACCCGAGCTAGCTTATGCTGTGATGGGACAAATGAATTGAAGTAAAGTAGCACAAAAGTTCTAACGAACTAACGTTACCGACAGACGTATAATGGTACATGGCTACGTTTGGCATGCTGAACGAGTGATGGGAAGGGCCAAACTGCGTGGATTAAATACCCTGTGATGAGAACGAAATAATCACAGAGTCCAAATAGAAAGCATCCCGCCCAATATTTATGAGATGAGAGTCTACGTCAGTCACTTCATTCCTGATCTATATTTGCATGACTCCAGGAGTAACGAAGAAATCGACGATAATGCTGCCCAAGATGGTGACAATGACATCGCCGAAGATATCTCGAGAACACTGAAACTCAAGAACACTGAACCTCAAGAACATTGCAACTCAAGAACACTGAAACTCAAGAACACTGGAACTCAATAACACTGAAACTCAAGAACACTGAAACACAAAAATGCTGAAGCTCAAGAGGACTTCAACTGTATGATTCAGCATAATATGTCATCTCTATGAACGAAGATGCCAAAGTTGTTTATAACCTGCGCATATAATCGTGATAACTAAACGTCAAATAGTGGAAGGGTCAAACGATGTCCGACCGAATTGATTATGAGATTTGCCTGTTCAAGTGTGATTAGATGTATCGCATTGCAATGAATCGCGCTTATGCACATACACGTTGAGCATTTACATTTGAGCGTCACAACAGCCGACATTTTGCATGAAATAATACATGTGATTAAACCTAGCAATGCGGAATTAGGTATATGGTTAGGTAAACACATCATTTTTTACCTTACCGTGATACATTGAACTGAAGACGATCCGGAGACGGGATCAAAACCGGTTTTGCTTTAAAAAAAAATGTGTTCACTATGCGTTTCAATTAATGGTGATAATATACACACCGTAGTTACAAACAGTAAGATGAAAACATAAGTGCATTATATATATATATATATATATATATATATATATATATATATATATATATATATATATATGTATACGTCTTAACCAAGAGTTAGTTGCATATTATTTTTTCTCTGATATTTCTGTCCTATATCTAAGAATACTAATTAGTTTGCAGTTGCTAAATGTTGCTGGGTCACCTTTTTTGTGTAGTTCACATATCACAATGTAGTTCCGCCATGCATAAGATGGTCAGATGGAATGTAGATCACAGCATAGTTCCGCCGTATATTATATAGTCAGATGGATTGTAAATCGCAGTGTAGTTCCGCCGCATATCATATTTTGCATCATGTGCATATGCATATATATATATACATATATATATATATATATATATATATATATATATATATATATATATATATATATATATATATATATATATATATATGCATATACATATCCGGTATATACATTTATATTTGGGACTGGAGTCTCCAAAGCATTTTAATTCAACCAGCAAGGTGCATAGTGTGACATGGATGGGAACGGCAAAGGCGTGATTTAAAGCCAGTTTCCAGAGTTGTTGGGAGATACTGTGTACCACGTATACCACATAGTGTACCGTGTCACGGCATCATGTTCACCGTTCCGCTGCCTATGGTAGTAGGGAGTAGAGCGCTATTTAATCATAGTTCTTGACTGCATTACACAACCCGGCATATTGCCAATACGCAGAGACCTCGGACATGATCGTTTCTCGAATATTACATCACGTTTACTACTTTGCAAAGTAGTTGGTGGCTTATGAGTGCCCAAAGTGTTTCTGAACATATATGGCAGGCCCACTACGCCTGAAGCACACCCCCGGTCACACATGTATACTCGCGCCACAATTGCAGATCACAGTATAGTGCAGTCACACTACGTCACACAATCCTGGTAACTGCTCTGTATCGGTACTACCACCACCCACTGGAGACACATTCACGATCAAGCCCTTAATCGACACCCATTTCCTTTACGGAAAATTGAAAATAACATGTCAGGCAGAAAGACGAGAACCCCATGAATTTATATATGCAGGGTGTATTTGAAGAATCTCGGGTTATTTTACGACGCATTCAACCGCAAGGATGTATAGCGTCGCCAACCTATCACACCGATTGGTCGTGGGTGGACTTTGCAAATGCCGCCGGCCGCGAGATTCGAGTCCGACGCTCCACTATCTAAGCTACCGAGGCCCCCGAGTTTGTATTCTTCATTCCAGGAAACATCACTGCATTTTTTCAAAATGTATACACTTAGTTATTGATAAAATTTATATACTCCATTACTTGGTGTTTCAATATACACACCATAATTTCGCAAACTGAAAAATTATACACTCCATTACATGGTGCTTCTCAAGATTATACACTCCATACTTTGGCAAGCCAACAAATTATACACTCCGAATCCAAGACCGAGGAGTGAAAATCCAACACTGGTGTGAAATGTCGAAACGAGCACAGTAGGATGTCGAAATTTGACATGGAATTAGTGTCATTTAAAATGATTTTGATGCTTCAGACTCAAAATAGAGCTGATGGTGTAGGTTCCAAGGAGCAGGATGTGGATACTATTTGGAGAAGGATGTGGATTGATTGTTCAGAAATTGGTATGTCCCACCATTTTTCACGAATAATTCATCATTGCATCATACTACCATTGCATTGCATTGTATTCCCACGCTGTACCAATATCATTGCTTTTTGTGCATGATTGTAAAAGCGATGCACTATAAAGGTATCGAACAATAAAAATTAACACGCGCCGTGGAGTGGGGGCGGGGCGAAATCTGCCCAACCCTCCGATTTTTCGTAGAAAACTGCCGATTTTACCGGCCGATATACGCCATTGTCTGTGTACCTGCTTGGAAATGAACGGAACGTTGTTCAAAGAAAGAAAAACGAAAATCGACTGATAATTTTTCGAGTTAGGGGTCGGTAAAGTCAAAAACTTTTCTCAGCGCCAGACCACAAATATCGGCGCTGATGCGCTTCCCGTATATTGGCAAAAGGGAAGTGCTCTTGGCACCACTAGCGGCTTGTTTGACGTATATTGTTATGCTACATTGTTTCAAAGTAATGTCAGGTCACCGAGGTCAAGTCAGGTCAAGTTCATGACAGGTTAACACACGCCTTGGAGGGATGGAGGGCGAAATCTACCCACCCCTCGATTTTTCGTATACAACTCCATGTTGTACCGGCCGATATACGCCATTTTTTCTGTGCCTGCTTATAAATGACCGGCGCATTGGTTAAAGTGAAGAGAAAAATGAAAATCTGCCGACACGTTGTTAAGTTATGGTCCGTTAAACATTTTACAAGATTGCAGCGCCCGACCACAAAAATCGGCGCTGATGCGCCTCCCATATATTGGCAAAAGGAAGTGTTCTTGACAACACTAAGCGACTTGTTTGATGCATATTGTTACGTTATATAATTTAAAAGTCATGTTAGGTCGCATGTTATGTTAGGTCATAAATGGAAATGACTGCCATGCGATTGATGTCACTTTGCATGTTACTCTCTACACATCCGGAAATCTACTTTTTTCATTGTGTGCCTAAGCGTTTCTATACTTTATTCATGTATTTCACTACTTTCTTTGCGAATACAAATGTGGGAGCCGCCCAACGGAGCAGTCAGGTGAGCAGCCCGGTTCCGGTAACTGGAGCAGGTAATGACCTGATAAAATGCTCCTATATAGGTGACCTGAGATCAAATGGCGGGTCTGGCATATGTATTGCATTATTAGTAATGTCCAAAGCATCATTGGTGGCAATTTTGGAGTATTTAAACAAAATTTAAACACAGTATTTAAACACAGCGATCCATAGCAATGACAAGCCAAGCCACGCAACACCAGACAAGTTGCTATTTTGATCTCATTTTACCTTGAAGATATCGACCTAAGGTCACGAAATTTGCACACAATGGAGTTCGCTATCGTGCCCATCCACTTTGCGAAATTCGTTCCTCTAGCCTTAATGGGGGTCGAGATCTTAAGGGGCGGAATCTGTCCACCCTCTCCAGTGCGCGTAAGTTTCAGAGGCCCTCCAGGGTGCGTGTTAAGTACTAAATCGTCAGTGAACGCATTCTCGGATCGATGAGAACCAAACCCCGAACACTAATTACCTCACGTTAACCCGCGCCGTCTTTCCGGTCAGATCCTCACATACCGTCTCGGGGGGGGGGGGCGGCTAGTAACCCCCCTGTAAAATCCAAACTAAGCATCACACGAAAACGAAAGAGGTGTCATCGGAAAGCACTCGAAGAGTAGGGTTCGGGTCCACCACCAAAATAATTTCCCCCGAAAGTGACGTCACCACTGGGGCTAGATTTTCACGACTTTTCACGATTTGCATTATGCTTTTTGCTCTGGGAGTTCATTTTTTGGGATATATGAAGAAACAAAATGCATTTGGAATGAGAGGAAACAGCGAAATCGACCAGGGCTACAGTGGTTTTTGCTCCCCAAAAATAAAACCTTTTGTTTCAAAATTTTGAGTTTTCGAGTTCTCTTTATTTTCCTTTTCCATACCATACCGAGAAACCTTGTTGGAAGTCCTAATAAAAAAAATGCTTATTTTAGCCAGCATCCTGTATTTGAACTGCAATTTGCCAAATACGCAAAATGTATAAGTAGTCAAAAGCAAAACAAAAATTATACTCATATGTTTTGTTGCATCCCTAAAGATAAGCAAACGCTGCAAATTTCATTAAAATATCTGTATCAGCTAAAGCGTGACGACTGGTTGAACTTTTTTGGAGGTGACCTCACTTGACCTTGACTGACTCGTTGAACTTAGATGACCGGACTTCAAAATTTGTAAACAGCATGCCAAATTGATGTGGAAAAAGGTATCCCAAATTTGGGCGCGCTGCCGCGCGCCGTTCGAGCACTATACGCGAGAAACCTGAGGGGGCGGCTGAAGGCCCCCACCCCGAAATGGGACGGGTTAAAAAAAACAAAACAATAAACACTCCCTTCAAAGTTTCGAGCTTGATTTGTGATGCTAATCAGTATTTTACGTCATGAAATTAACCGACAGGGAAGGTGGTATTTGCGGAAATTTCTCACTACATTATTTGCTAGTTGGAAAATTAAAATTAATTTTGGAATTAATTAATAAAATTAAAATTAAAATTAATTGGAAAATTAATCACTCAGGCATCTGCTGCTATGAAAGCACATGTAATATTATGGCTTGTGTTCCTGTTTTCTTTTTTTTAAATCCTGATACAGCTAATGTCACCTACTTCCATATCATCTAGTGTAGAACAAAATGAATATGATGCCATCAAGATTCATGATGGGGCAAAAACGTAAACAATATATGTCATGCGGCAATGATTGCGCCAAGAGCGCCACTATGCGAACAAAATCAAGAGTATTTTCGCAATAAATTGCACATGCGCAGAACGGATGCCCGCCTTTAACACTAGTATGCCCCCTACCGTGAATGTAATGCAACTTGCCCGAATGGTGTTTGGAAAATATACCTGAACTCCCGTCACACCTAATTAACTTTAATTTATGCACAATTGTATCCCATAACAACACTGTCCATATGATTCACCGTGTATACGTGTACTACGTCAACAGTCGGTGGTAGCATTTTGTTGAACCATCCTTGGGTAATGATCTATTGCGTTTCCAGGAAAAGTTGGGGTTAGTACTTAGTGTCTTTCTACTTCATTACTGTGCATGGTAATCATTAATGGCTGTCTGATGCATTGGTTTAGTCAGGCAGTTCATAGTTGCAAAGAAATAAGTTTTAGAATCACAGTAAACACTAAAGATGATCGCGACGCATGAATCAACAGTAAGTCAAACCATTTAGGTGTGGGTTGTGGTTCATCGTGTGCCACATGCGCTACATATGTACAGTGACATGGGTGAACCCATTGGGGGAGTGGGCTTGGGGGACATGTCCCGCCCAAAAAAATTATGAAAGGTGGCGATTTTCTCCCGCCAATTTCTTTCGTGTCCCTCCAAACCTCAGCTACCTGAGTATGATCGCCGCGAAATTGTACGTGAAATTCATCAAGTGAAAAGAAAAAAAAAATATATATATATATATATGCAGGATAATCACCGAGAATAGTCCATCTAGCCAATCGATGAACTTCATGGGCTATTAATTCAATTCAAAAGAGAATATTGAATATGTTGTCGGAATTTACCTTGATTTGAGAAAGACCATGTTGACGAAGAGAAAGATCATGCTGACAAATAAAAGTTATGTGCGAAAATGGAAGAATATTGTATGAAGGGAAATACAATCGAAATGATACTGTCATATTTATCCAGAAGAACGCAAGCTACCACAGTGAATAAAAACACCTCTGCTTTAAAAATAAATTGAAATAAATGTACCACAAGGCTCAACTTTAGGCCACTTTTTCATTATAATATATATATATATATATATACATATATATATATTTAAATGATCTTGTAACTTTGCATGTAGAATCCCAGACATTCCTATATGCTGATGGCAGTCAATTTTCTCAAAAGCACTGACTGCAGAACTTTAGAACAAAATCACAAGTTCCGTACCAAAAATCTCACAATGGCTGCATTCATATACTTTGTGAATAAATGAATCCAAAACTGCACAGCAGCTGTATAACAAGCACAAAACAGGTATTCATATCAAGATTGAATTTAATGTGATTGCTATTTTGGTAAAAAACATATATATATATATATATATATATATATATATATATATATATATATATATATATTGAATAATATCTGGACAAATTAAGCAATAAGTGGCATATAGAGAGCAACTATATTCTCACTACAAAGCACAACATCAACGTTTCGGCCACAGGCCTTCTTCACGGATGACGTAACTGCAAAATTAAAAAATTTGCAGTTACGTCATTCTGAAGAAGGCCTGTGGACGAAACGTTGCTGTTGTGCTTTGTAGTGAGAATATAGTTTCTCTCTATACGCCACTTATTGCCTAATTTGTCCAGATATATATATATATATATATATATACATTAAATATATAAATATATAATATATATATATATATATATATATATATATATATATATATATATATATATCATCTTAATGTTTGTAACTACGGTGTGTATATCATCACCATTAATTGAAGCGCGTAGTCAAAAAAAGTTTTAAGGAACACCGGTTTCAATCCCGTCTCAAGTTCGTCTTCAGTTCAATGTATTACGGTAAGGTAAAAAATGGCGTATTTACCTAAACATGTACCTAATTCCGCATTGCGAGGGTTAATCACATGTATTATTTCATGCAAAATGTGTGCTGTTGCGACGCTCAAATGTAAATGCTCAACGTGCATGTGCAGTGTTAAGTGCGTAATAAATACACGATATGACCAGACCCACGATGGCGTACAACAGGATGGATTAAACCTGGGCGAGTCATCAATTGGCAGGGAATGTCACCAACACATTCCCAGACCTATATGTGAAGCAGAAATTGTGCCAGATTGAAACTGGCAAAACGACAGACCGCCCGCCACTTTATAGCAGGAGAAAGTAGTACGCCTGGTAGATTTTGAAACCTAGCCATCTGAAGAAGTAATAACACACCAGGAGAATAGCATACGAGATACCCTGTGCGAAATGTTTGGAAAGTGTAAATGACCGAGGAATGCATACGAGGGTGCACGACGAAGGTGCACAAGACACCACAGGATGTCAAATGTCTAATGCGCAACACGCTGAAGTGTGCATGGCCTCCCACCATCCACAGCAACCCCTCTTTCTCTCCAGGACGGAGCGCCCAGTACTGGAAGTGTCCGTCGTTGCCACTTAGGTTACCACGAACGCTTCCGCAGACGTACCAAGGAAGATTTGTCCAGCTTCATACTGGTTTGATGAGGTGCAGCGTATTGTGGAGCAACGTCATGAGAATACAATACGCGTAAAATAACCACATGTTCATATTGCAACCGAAAAAATATCCGAATTAGTACTGGCTGTAATTCGGCCACGGGCTTTCCTCAACATTAAACAGTTTGCTTCCAAAGCCAACACCACACAAGTGCACCTCGTCACAACGCACAGTGATTCGCTTTCATTTTCACATATCACAACATTTACTATCCGTAAAATGCACACACCTTCGAAACATAAACTCACACTAAGATTGGCTTGTAATCTGCGTGTGTTTGTATATGTCAACTTCAGGCAAAGGTGTGTGTGCGTGTCTGTGGTGCTGCAGTTATGCTCGTATCTCAAGTTGACACACATATTCATACACGGATCATAAACCCATCTTGACTTGGGATGACGCTCCGTGTGTGTCTGTGGTGCTGCAGTTATGCTCGTATCTCAAGTTGACACACATATTCATACACGGATCATAAACCCATCTTGACTTGGGATGACGCTCCGTGTGTGTATGCATTTTACGGATTTGTAGGCATCGTGATATGCAAACATGAAGGCGAATCACTGTGCGATGTCATAAAGTGCACTTGGCGTATGAGTTTCATGACTTTTTCAGGAAAATGTTTACTGTTGAGGAAGGTAACCAGATATCGAAATATCGAACCAGAAAGCTAACCAGAAAAAATCGAACATTAATTCGGATCTACGTTTTGTTGTATTATGAGAATGAGGTTACTTTTCACGATTTTGCGACAGTTTCGTACATCAGTAACAAGACAGCGACATCGCTCCGACGTGTCGCGCGATATTCAACAATGATGTGGCTGTGTGCATTGCCAATGGGAGAGGGGAAGGCAGGGCTCGTACCGTCAATCTGGTGAAATCACGTATATTGCTTGACGTGCAAAAATATCCGTAGGAACTGTTGTCCCCATTAAGCGGGATTCATTGCCATGGCGATTTATCTAATCATACTTGTAGGGGCAAGTCATAATCATTTCAGTCGGACTTTTGCCACTCCAACCATTCGGCGTTTAGCTATAACGATTATCTGCGAAGGTTTTAACCACTTTGGCATCTTCGTTTGTAGAGAGGGCATAATATGCTGAATCATGCAGTTGCAGTCCTCTTGAGCTTCACTGTTTTTTAGTTTCAGTGTTCTTGAGTTCCAGTGTTCTCTAGTTTCAGTGTTCTTGAGCTTCAGTGTTCTTGAGTTCCAGTGTTATTGAGTTTCAATGTTCTTGAGTTTCAATGTTCTTGAGTTTCAATGTTCTTAAGTTTCAGTGTTCTTGAGTTTCAGTTTTCTTGATTTTCACTGTTCTTGAGTTTCAGTGTTCTTTAGTTTTAGTGTTCTTGAGTTATAGTTTCCTTGTGTTTCAGTGTTCTTGAGTTGCAGTGTTCTTGCGATATCTTCGGCGATGTTATCGTCACCATCTTCGGCAGCATTATCCTCGCAATCTTCGTTACTACTGGGGTCATGCAAATATAGACCAGGAATGAAGTGGATTACGGGGACTCCCATCCAATAAATATTGGGCGAGATGCTTTCAATTTGGACTCTGCGATCATTTCCTTCTCGTCACAGAGTATTTAATCCCCGCAGTTTGCCCCTTCCTTGCACTCTTCCAGCATACCGGACGTAGCCTAGTACCGTTATACATCTGTCGGTAACGTCAATTCATTAGAACTGTGCTTCTTTATTTCAATTCATTCGGCTGATCACGGCACATACCTCGGGTTCAGTCCGATAGTACTTCAAAATCGATGTAAATGTGTGTCAAACTACAATAACAAGCAAAATCAATATAAGCAACCCCATCGCCAGCAACCCGGAGGAAGTACTGATGGAGTGGCCAGTTCTACTTGAATATATTTTCAATCTCGGAGACTCTGCCAGTGATAATGCACGATGCTTCCATGCAAAAAAAAATATGAGAAAAAAGCAGAAGCGAAGTTAATTGAATTCTGGCCATGGCATTAGATACGCGGAAGCATGACGCAATATTTTGAAGAATTTCATGCGAACAATGACGTCGCCAATATTTTCACTATTCCATGAGACATAAAACATTCCCATGAGTTCCTGCAATTGAGATCGACATTTCCGCCGACGTCTGCTTTCGAGCGACACCAAAACTGAAGCCATCCTCTGTACCCAAGAGCCAGCAAGTCATGCTCATCCATCACGTGAATTTGCACACCTGGCTGTTTCTCAGCGTCCTGCTACATACCCGTCGGCTGGTCGTCGGCACCTTCTCCGACAAAGACCTGTGGTCGGGTAACATCTGGAACGTGGCACAGCGAGCACGCGATCAGCACGCCTCCAACTCGGACCGCCTGATGCAGCACATATGGCAGCAGCCAGAGCTAGCCGACAAGTTTATAGACTGCGACATCGTCGCCGACAGCGAGACCGACAAGAACTTCGTGTTCCTCAACCGGCACGACATGGACGCCGAGCGAGACGCCACCCTGGCCGCGCTGCCGGCCGATGGCTTTGCTCGCAGTTTGTGGCCGCTGAACGAGGACAGCATCTCCACTGTGTATTATCACCTGCACGACGGACTGGACCGCACCACGCTGCTGATGTTCCGCAAGGCCACCGATCGCTGGCAAGACGTGGTGACGGTGAAGTTTGTCGACAAAGCAAACGCCAAAAATACGCCCCCAAACGTGTTGAATGTGGTGCCCGGCGCCGGGTGCTTCACCACTCTGGGCTACCACGCGACTAACCTGCGTCAGCTGACTCTGTTGAAGGGCCGGTGCACAGAGGACGTCATCGTCCACCTGCTGGGGCATGTGCTCGGTCTGCCTCACCCGACGTCTACCGTCGGCAGCGACAAGGACTACTACGTGATGCCCCACCACGCAGCGCCACGCTCGTTCGGCATGCTACGCTCGCGCACCGGCTACGCCATAAACCCGTTCGACATAATGGCGCTGGACCCATGGTTTTGCGCGGTCTCCAATCGCTCCACGTGGCGTCCTCGCAGCCCGGCAATGTACAAATATCTGAGTGTCGCCGGCGCGTGGATCCGGAACGCCAGCAAGCGCAGCTACCCGGAGAGGTTCTCGAGCTCGGTAATCCTGCTGCAAAAGCAGCTACGACAGGAGAAGGTGGTGAACCAGTGCAAAGATCAGGCAGCATGTGATGGGTCGTGCCATAAGGCCGTCGGTTCCCACTGTCGGTGCCTGACTGCCGACGCCCCATTCGCTCATTTGAATCATGTTGCTGAGAAAAAACGTTGTGTGACAGTGGACATGAGTCAGGATTCTTTATTACAACACGATGAAGAAGCAACTATTCCACTGTATATTATAATGGACATGAAATCCCATGCAATCTGCATTATCTTCCACTCTACAGATGCAAAGCTGAACCCGGGGATAGCGCCTCTTGTAAAGTGTTGGCAGTGCACCATATTCAGCTTCAGGTTCAGTGCCAGCTCTGTGTTTGGCGACGGATTTCGGATTGGGAACCCAAGAGGAAATTTCAGCGAGGAGCAGGTGAAGCAGTTCCGCCTGATCGCTCTCGGCTCGCGCTGCACGCTGTTCTCGCTGGAGGTGAACGGACCGTTGGAGGAGAGCTGGTACCGGCTGTGCATGCACCACCTGGTGGACTCGGGAGGGGAGGTGCGGCTGGCCTGGCGCGGCCCTGGCACCCTGATTATCCGCTACTATAGCAGCGCTGAACAATTCCCTGAGTTTCACAGAGCCTTTGGTGAAGACGCAACGATCAGTTGGACCGTGAGCGCCGCTGAGAACTGCGACTGTGACGCCGATGTCGGCGAGCAGTTTTAGCGCTCAATAGTCAGCATGTGACAGCTGTTGCTGTTTCCAAGGAGGCCCTCGATTACACGACCACCATTGCACTGTGGTCGTCGACTACTGCAACTTTCACCCGTCCGGGAACTGTGGTGATACGCTAGCCCAAAAACTGGCCGCATACTTGATGGCTGCAGCCTAAAGGTCACTCAGCCAATGTGTTGTTCGGGTATGGTTGTTTGGAAACGGCCTGTAATATAACTCTTGTTGTTTGTCAGCGCGTATGCTGAATTTTCGCATAGTGTTGCCATTTGTATGCAAACAGTGACACCTGGGAAACAGTTGTTTGTCGTCTTTTACGCAGGGTTTCCGGTTTTCTGACGAAACATTTCGGCCTCTAACACTGTTTTTGATCGCAGATAATTTCCCTGAAACTCACTCCATTCCTGGTCAGTGAAACACATCTTTGTGTGAGCTTATAAGGGCAAACGGGGAATGATTAGAAAA
Source organism: Imbricaverruca yamaguchii (assembly GCA_034440575.1). NCBI lineage: Eukaryota > Metazoa > Arthropoda > Thecostraca > Neoverrucidae > Imbricaverruca > Imbricaverruca yamaguchii. The sequence continues at coordinate 487,778 of JAOTOL010001361.1, read as the reverse complement.
CAACCTGTTTAGCTGGCGACAACAACAAACGAAAGCTTATTAACGAATATAAATAGAAACTACCACACCTCTGAAGAAGACATGAATATTATTAGCTTGGGTAATAACACAGTTGCTCGCCTCCATAGACATAATTGCTTCATTCTGTTCAACGGTACCTTCAGAAATAGTCTAATGTGGCGGGTGTTCATGATACGGGAGGGCCCACATTATTGCGCCTTTTCCAATACATTTGTATTGCATATATGCACGCACGATGTGTCAACGTATTCACCCGTTCAGTCTTGGGTGTCTTCAACCGCCCCCCACTCAGGTTTTTCGCGGATAGTGGACGAACGGCACGCGGTAGCACGCCCACATTTGGCATACCTTTTCCCACATCAATTTGGCACGCTGTTTAAAATTTTTGAAGTCGGGTCACCTAGGGTCAACGAGTTAGTCAAGGTCAAGTGAGGTCACCTCCAAAAACGTTCAACCAGTCGTCACGCTTTAACGGATACAGACGTTTTAATAAAACTTTCAGAGTTTGCTTATCTTTAGGGATGCAAAAAAGCGTACGAGTACAATTTTACTTTTTAGTGGGATTTTTGACTACATATAAATTTTGCGTATTTGCCAAAGTGCAGTTCAAATAGAGGATTCTGGCTAAGGTAAGCATTTTTATTAGGGCATGTTGACTTCCAAAAACGTTTCTCGGTCTGTTTTACACATTGGAAAAGGAACTTTAAGAAAACTTGAAAGCTAAAAATGTTGAAATTTTGAACAAAAAAAAACATTTTTATTTGGGGGGGGCAAAAAATTAAAGACTGGTCGATTTCGCTGTCCTTTTCTCATTCCAAATACATTTTGTTTTTTTCATATATCCCAAAATGAACTCCACAGAGCCAAAAACATAATGTAAGTCGTGAAAAGTCGTGAAAATGAAGCACCCCTGGTGACGTCACTTTTGGGGAAATTGTTTTCGGGGTGGATCCGGACCCTACTCGTCGAGCGCTTTCTAATGACACCTATTTCGTTTTCGTGCGATGCTTAGTTGGGATTTTAGACGGGGTTACTACCCCCCTCCCAAACGGGGTGTGAGGATCTGACCGGAAAGACGGCGCGGGTTAAGGTCAGGTTGAATTTGCCGACGGACCGCGGATTGGGTGGCAGGCACACGCCTGACAATCCACCGAAGGGTATGGGCAATGCGCGCAGAGTAGTCTAGTGTACATCAGATTACATGGCAAACACAAATAAGAAGCTGGAGGCACCAAACGGCCATACTAAATTCACTCATCGCTCTGCCACTCATCGCTCTGCCACTCATCGCTCTGCCGCCCATCGCTCCGTGCTGTTTGTAACCACCTGAATGTACATCGCGTGGTAGCGATGGGAAGACTGGGCGGGAATGGCGATATGTTTTGTAGAATCGCGGCAATGTGGGGTTCCCGTCACTCTATGTGCCGCATACCAGGCTCAAATGCTGATCAGTCAGTTTGTTTCCGTCCAAATAGCCTGGAGGACGACCAGGGAGGCGGCCATGCTTTCCATCCCCACTGAGCCGAATGAGAATCGCATCCCCAGCCGGCTGGCGTAGTGGGTGGGGGAGGAGAACGTGGGCGTGGTCAGACTGGTGATGCCCGACCCCTTCACACTGCCACCTGATGGTCCGTCCCCGCCAAGTGCCACCTGATGGCCCGTCCCCTCCCACTGCCACCTGATGGTCCGCCCCCTTCCACTGCCACCTGATGGTCCGCCCATGCCCACTGCCACCTGATGGTCCACCCCCTCCCACTGCCACCTGATGGTTCGCCCATGCCCACTGCCACCTGATGGTCCGCCCCCTCCCACTGCCACCTGATGGTCCGCCCATCCCACTGCCACCTGATGGTCCGCCCCCTCATATCGCCACCTGATGGTCCGCCACCTCAAACTGCTGCGTGATGGACCGCCCCTCTCACTGTCACCTGATAATCCGCCCCCTCAAACTGCCACCTGATGGTCAGCCTCCAGATTCTCCTTCCCCCCCCCCTACACACACACACACACTGCCACCTGATGGCCCGCCCCCTCCCACTGCCACCTGATGGTCCGCCCCCTCCCACTGCCACCTGATGGTCCGCCCCTTATACCCCCACCTTCTGATCTGTCTGTGTGGTGATGATGTTTGTGTCTCAGTACGTCCCATGAGAACCCCATAGTGGTGGAAAAGGCCCGATAAGCACCACCCTAAAGCCCTGAGGCACGATAAACATCGCCATCCGAACAGACGGCACGTTACGGCCTGAGGACTCGTTGGGAACAGAGGGCGTTACATGCTGAGCATTCTTGCCAAATAAAAATCAGGGGGAACCTTTTGTCGTGTAAGCGTATGTTGTAAACATGCAAATTGTAGACTCCTTGTTACGAGTAGCTATTGGATTTAGGAAACTGAATAGCACTCCGATGACTGGGGCAAAAAATCGACCGAAACGCCTTTCACCCTGCGTCCCGTTCACCCATAGGGTAGCTGTGCCAGCGGGTACCAGAATTATCATAATTATACCTCGAAAAAGCTTGTCGCCTGAGTGCCAACAAATTGTCGCCAACGTGAACGCAACGAAAGAATATATGTCAGGTGGGAAACGACGGCAAAATTCTGTCGGTGGTGAATACATTCCTCGCACTTGGAGAAGCGACCCAATGAATTGTGCGGGCACATGCATGCATGCCTTTGGCTTTGACACTAGGTTGGCTTCGAACACAGAATCGTTTCTGGCAAGCTCTGGGATGTCGCTATCCATTTCGGGAACTCATGAATTCAAAGCCTGACAAAGCAAACATACGATTAGCTTATACTTGCCAACGCTGGACTGGTATGAAGCAGCCGCTTCTGGTGTGCATCGTCCTGAGCCGTTGGACAGCGGAGTTGTGCGGTGAGTGGGGGTGCGGGGACGGGGGTCGGGCCTCACCTTGAACCTGCCGTCTTCGGTGGGCGGCTGAGCGTACGGCACGCCGAGGAAGGCGGTGACGTTCAGCCTGGCGGTGTGCAGGCCGGGCCGCTGTCGGGCCGGCCACAGCTCCTCGTGCAGGCCGGGCCGGTCGTACAGCGTCACGTGCAGGCCGGTCAGCGGCCCCAGCCGGGTGCGCACCGCCACCAGGCGCGGCTCCAAGTCGCCGCCGGGCCGCCGCGCGCCCTGCAGGTCCGGCCGCCAGCCGGCCAGCACGCCCACGTCGGCGTCGACGCACCGGTTCGGGTCGAACTTGTCGTAGCCGACGTTGGCGGCGGCGTCGCCGGCGGCGGCGGCGCGCGGCGGACACTGGCGCTGGCCGCCGTTGCGGAACACGGTGTTGGCGCCGGCGGCGTCGGGCGCGGACGCGTCGGCGGCGGCGGCGGCGGCGGGGGTGCGCCGCTCGCCGAACCGGCTGACGACGGGCTGTCGGGCGGCCGGGGTGCGGTCCCGGGCGCCGGCAGACAGCGAGATGCACGCGCCACACACACACAGCAGCGCCAGCGCGCCGACGGCAGGCTTGCGGCGCGCCGCCATCTTGGCTGGGGCGCGACAGGAGAGCACGCCCACCGCGGCGTGCAGCACAACACGGAACTGGCCTGCATCGCCGCCACGGCCGGTCACCAGTGTGTGCCGCAGCGGCAGCTTCGGCACGTGCCCGCTGCGTGGCGCTAGTGGTGTGTCCAGTTCCCACGACCTTGAGCTGGTTGGGACTGCCGCCAAGCGCCCGGCCACTTTCCGTGTGCCTGTCCACCATGGAATCTCTGCCAACGTGCAACCGGAGGGGCGCGTGGGGACATGATTGTCCTGAGCTGTATTCGAATGTGACAAGATTCGCACGCTGATTTCTCTCATATCGGCCTTTCACATGCTGAATGCTGGGTACATTGGAGAGCCTCTGTGTATTGCGCATTGCTGAACTGAGTCAGTTTGGCCGCACGCCGTCTCCGCACAGTTTGCGGCCAGCATTGCGCCAGCATCCGCGACGCTAGTCTTTGACGTGGCTTGAAACATTGCAGCCATGCCACTTTGTATTTTCTTCAATAAAAATCCGCATTGGGGCATATGTTCGAGCAAATGTGTTTTAATGCGTCTGTCTGATCCCTGGCATAATTTGGATGTAGGAGCATGCACGGTACGGGTATATGACCAGATTTAATATTCAGCCTCAAAATACCACATGGAGCGCCCTGATCTCGATCTTATCCTTTTTCATGCATCAGTTTTCCCCACTCATCGCAACATTGTGTCGCGATTGTTCCAAATATGTCAGTTGGTTCTGACTGTGGGTGGAGAATCGCCTTCAATGTTGGTTCAGCTGAGGGGGCGACAAAGCCAGTATTCTCCCAAGGTGAATCCACCATTTTTCAAGTGTTCGCATATGCCCCACTATTTTTCTTGTTACAACAAAGTACAAAAATAAACAGCAAACAAAGAAAGCGAAAAACAACAAGAGTAAAACTAATTAGACGGCATGCCTAACGAAACCTCTGACATTTCATTTTTCACGCTTTGGAAGATTTTTCGCGTCGCTCAGGTGCCTTCGATATGTTCCAGGTTTGTATTTACACATTGAGCCTCTAGATCTCGCATTGGCCTTTTTATATCTCGCAGCTGGAAAAAAAATCCTATAGAACGATCTGACTCCTGACAGGACCCGAAATTGTATTGGGCCTATGGTACCTGAGAAGGTTCCTGGAGCCTGAGAGATCCCCTGGAACGTTAAAAGGTCCTGGTGTTTCAAAGTCCTTTGTTCCATTGGTTTCGCCCCTGAACCAGTGGCGTAGCTGGGATTTATTTATTTATTTATCTGTTTATTCATTGATTTATTTATTTCACGATAGAGCCCTCCATCTACAGCGACTACTATGAACAGTCTGGGTATAACTCACAGATACTTACAAAGAAAGGATAGATTTGTGGTTCATAGTGGGAGCAGATGAGCAGTAAAAGTACACTAACATAATACGATACCCATATCACTATCTGCACTACACACACCGTGCTTGCAACACGAGCTATAAACGAGTAGTTGATAAGTGATAGTAAAGTGATGGCCTAATGGTTAGTTCATAGTGTCCACACATCCATTGTGTAAGCTTTTTTGTGTGACTAGTGATTTTCTTGAAGAAAACCTAGTGCATGTTTCTTGAAGTTAGATAGCCTCGATGTTTCTGCTTCGGTAGGAAGTCTGTTATAATGGAAGACATACGAGAAGAGAAATCTCCTGCGGCTAGCCTCTCTGTGTATGGCTGGCACGTGCAGGTGGTCGTCTGCACGTGTGTGACGATTTCGCAGGGTAAAGTTGGCAGTGATTTGACCGGCATTGTGCGTAGGCTCACCCGTCAGAATTATCTTGTGGAGCAAAGTGAGACTGTGAAATAGATACAGATCAGCTGCGGTGAGGAGACCCAACTCGTTAACAGAAATATGACCAAATTTCCGTAGACCCGACACGACTCTAGTCTAGTCTATTTTGTCTAGTCTGTGAATGTTTGCTGTCGACCCGTTCCCATAAGCAGATATGCAGTATCTGTTATTGGATATGACTAGGCTATTTACTATAGTGAAGAGGGTACTGGTAGGCGGATGGTGACGCAGATGGCTCAGGGCCAGGAGGAATCCAGTGCACTTGCGGACCACAACAGCTACATGGGAATCCCACGACATGTGCCGATCAAAAGGGATGTCGAGGGCCATACGAGTGATGGCCCATGCACATGTGCTTTTGATTAAGGTGAATATGAAATGAATATTGAATTTGAATTCGCCTCTAATTGCTAAGTTTCAATGGCAATTGTTTCAATATATATTTATACATATGTATATATATATATATATATATATATATATATATATATATATATATATATATATATATATATATATATATATATATATATATATATATATATATATATATATATATATATATATGCATATTTATATATATATACACATATATATATATATATATATATATATATATATATATATATAACAATACAATGTCGGCTAAACTGTCAGGCCCAAGACCACGTTTCTGTCAGTGGTCATTTATGCGAGAGGAGACGAATCTTTTGCAACTCCCCAGAGAGCTGTTGCATTTGCAGGTCGATATTCGGTGGTTTGATGGAACAAAGTCCGCATCTTTACAGAATTCATGTAAGTTTGTTTCTTATTTGAGCGCCGTCGCGATTCTTTCGGGTCCATGACCTCTGTAGTGGACGGAAAATTCATCCTTCATTCGGGATGTCGCTCCATGGGCTATGTACGTATGCACAGATAGTCATTAATGTACGTAGATTCATCGATGTGTTCTTAAGGGCCGCGGAAGTGTTCCGGCCCCGCGGTGCTCCTGGGGCCGGCTGTCTTTATTTTGAGCTTCCGATTCGAATTCTTGCATCTCCCGGCGCAAATTTGCGGGGTTCCGATAGAAATGTGTGGGGTAAATTTGCAATGTAATGCAATGGCAATGCAATGCAATATGCAACTTTTATGGGCCTTCGTTCGATTTTTCGGTCTCATGTGCGGTTTTCATGGCTCAACGCGAGTTTTCGGAGCTTAACACGCGCCCTGGAGGGGAGGCGAAATCCGCCTACCCCTCCGTTGTTTCGTACATCAGATTTCACCGGGTGATATAGACATTGTTTGTGTACCTGCTTCGAAATGACCAGTGCGTTGTTTAAAGCAAGAAAAACGAAAATCGGCCGAACATTTTTCGAGTTAGAGGTCGTTAAGGTAAAAACAATTTATAAGCGCCAAGTGTTCTTGGCAACACTAGCGACTTCTTTGATTAATTTTGTTATGCCATATAGTTCCAAAGTCATGTTAGGTCACCAAGGTCAAGTTAGGTCAAGTTCATGGCAAGTTGATGGAACAAAGCTTGGTCAACTGGAATGTCGTCATAAATGCAAATGACTGTCATGCGACTGATGTCACCTAGCATGTTACTCTCTACATATCCTGAACACTACTGCTTGTCATTGTGTACCTCAGTGTTTCAATACTTTATTCATGTACTTCACTCCTTTCTTTGCGAAGTCGATTGCCCCAAGCCCCCCAACGGAGCAGTCGGCGGTCGGTCCGATCCCGGTAACTGGATCAAGTAATGACCCGACAAAGTGCTTCTGTATAGGTCACCTGAGGTCAAATGCCTGGTCTAACATCTATATTGCATCATTAGTAATGTCCAAAACATCGTTGATGTCGGTGCGATTCGGGGTGGGAGCACGGCGCCATTTTCGAAGACGCGGTGCCATTTTTTGGAGCACTGATGTGATTTGTCAGTGCCCCGGCACGATTTTTTGTTCTTGGTCAGACGCGTCTCTGGAGACTTTGTCTCGATTTGTCAGGCTCCATGATGGTTTTCAGGGCCCGACTGATTTTTTGGCCGCTCCGTCGTCCCTTTTTTGGTATCGGCGCGATGTTTGGGGTCCTTGCACGATCGACTCCAGCCCAATATTTGTCAGGGCCATGGAGTTTTTTTTCATTAGTAATGTCCAAAACATCGTTGATGTCGGTGCGATTCGGGGTGGGAGCATGGCGCCAGTTTCGAAGACGCGGTGCCGTTTTGGTGGAATTGTGCGATTTGGGGAGCCCAGAATGACATTCTGGGCTTGGATTGTTCGGGGTGCTTGGCTTCGTCTTCGTCTGGTCCCGGTGCGATTTTAGGGGCCCAGCGTGACGTTTGTGCCCCAGTATGATTTATCGGGACTACGGCGTGCTATCTTCTGGGTCCGACTCGTTTTGTGGAACTTTGGCGCGATGTGTGGAGTTCCAGTGATTTTCCTGGGCCCGGATTTACTTTTAGGAGCCGACGTCATGCTTGTGAAGGTTCGTTACGATTCTTGCAGACCCGGCGCAATTATTGGGGCCCCAGCGTGATTTTTCGTGGCTCCTTCCCGACTCTTTGGGAACCCGCCATCTCTGAGGACAAATAAACGTCCCTTAGTGTTGTCAAAGTAGCTAGCGTTATTATAGTGAGTAGCACAAAAATGTTCGTGTGGCCGCCGGGTATTCTTCTTTTGGCTTACAAAATGTTGTGAATTCAACCTTTAACTGCAAAAAAGTTGTCTGACGTATGATCTAACATACGTATGATAGGTAACACTCGGTATAGTCTGTCACACTAGGTAACACTCGGTATAGTATGTCACACTAGGTAACACTCAGTATAGTCTGTCACACTAGGTAACACTCGGTATAGTCTGTCACACTAGGTAACACTCGGTATAGTCTGTCACACTAGGTGACACTCGATATAGTCTGTCACACTAGGTGACACTCGATATAGTCTGTCACACTAGGTAACACTCAGTATAGTCTGTCACACTAGGTAACACTCGGTATAGTATGTCACACAAGGTAACACTCTGTATAGTCTGTCACACTAGGTAACACTCGATATAGTCTGTCACACTAGGTAACACTTGGTATAGTCTGTTGCACTAGGTAACACTCGGTATAGTCTGTCACGCTAGGTAACACTTGGTATAGTCTGTCACGCTAGGTAACACTTGGTATAGTGTGTCACACTAGGTAACACTCTGTATAGTCTGTCACACTAGGTAACATTCGTTATAGTTTGTCACACTAGGTAACACTCGGTATAGTCTGTCACACAAGGTAACACTCTGTATAGTCTGTCGCACTAGGTAACACTCGGTATAGTCTGTCACACTAGGTAACACTCGGTATAGTCTGTCACACTAGGTAACACTCGGTATAGTCTGTCACACAAGGTAACACTCTGTATAGTCTGTCACACTAGGTAACATTCGGTATAGTCTGTCACACTAGGTAACACTCGGTATAGTCTGTCGCACTAGGTAACACTCGGTATAGTCTGTCACACTAGGTAACACTCGGTATAGTCTGTCACACTAGGTAACACTCGGTATAGCCTGTCACATAAAGCGATACTTGGTAGCGAGCCACACAAAGTAACTTCTATGAATGAATATGCAGCGGTGCTTCTTGACACAGGAAGTGTGTAGTGTTGGATAGATAAGTCACCGGGCGTGGGCTGCTGCTCGTTTGCGGCCGGGCCAGATTTAATTCCTTCTCTGCTTCTATTCTCCGTTGGTAGTCTTGTAAAATTAGGCAAGTACGCGAATACTTTTAGTGTTGCTCAAACAGTCTCAATCGCGTCCAGATCGCATGTTTCTACGAGCTTAACCCACACGAGCAGAGCCGCCGGACGATTCCCGGGAGGTGGTGCAGTGAGAGCCGTCGTAGTCACGGCAGCTGCAGCAGCTGTCCAGCAGCTGCCGCCGGGCCGTGCCCGTCCGACAGCTGGCCCGTTGCAGCTGCCGTAACGCCATGGTAACGCCAGCGGCCGGCCGCAGCCGGGGCCGAGTATTGATTGCTGCAGCCAGCCTCCACCAGTCAGCCAACGCAACTTGCCCGGCACAGAACATGGCCGGTGGCGGCGGCCACGCCCGGCCCGGCCCCTAGTCCATGTCACACCAGGTGAGTGACACCGGCTCGGGTCAGCTCAGCTCGTGCCAGGTCACTGGCTCCGGCTCAGAGCGGAGCCAGGGCTGTGTGTGGGGTCACGTCAGTTGGTTGGGTGCGGTGCCGGCAGCATCGGTTTGGTCAGCATTCGTCGGGGTTTTGTGGAGGTAAATGACGTTGCTTTGCTGAATCGGGTAACTGCATTTCATATTTTACTATCTCGGACACTATTTATGGCGACCGAATTTTCCGATGGAATGCTCCTGAGCGACTGAATGGTGTGTTGGGCAACAGGGGGTACTGCATTAGCCACTTAGTTTCGAAAGCGCAACAGAGGAGGGATATTATCTGGTAATTAGCTCCAATAGCGACAACACTAAGCCGCAACAATTGTTGATTGCAGGAGCTTGGGCCACAAACAAGTCGTTCATATGTACATTGAGACCGACTCCCATTATGATACATGCACGATTGACATTAAAACCTCAAATACAAATCGTATGCAGCCGAACAATATACAATTTACTTTGTCCTTTTGCATTGCATTGCAGTGTCGCGCAGTAAGACGCCGCTGGAAATGAAACTAGTTTTTCGGATTCGGTAAATTAATTTGAAATGCACTGAAATAGAACCACTAATTAACTAAATCCAGCTGTCCCTGGGAGGGGATGGGAGTAATCCGAGTAACTGTCGACAGTTGTTCGGGGTAAGGTCCGGGGGTAATTTGGACAGTTGTCGGCAGCTGTTCATGGTAGGAGTGCTGGTAATCATTGCAGTTGTCGGCAGCCGCCCGGGGTGGGGATGGGGGTAATCCCTGCAGTTATCGGCAGCTGTCCGGGTGGGGGTGGGGTAATCCCTGCAGTTGTCGGCAGCTGTCTGGGGCAGGGGTGCTGGTAATCTGTACAGTTGTTGGCAGCTGTCCGGGGTGGGGGTGGGGGGTAATCCCTGCAGTTGTCGGCAGCTGTTCAGGGTAGGGGTGCTGATAATCATTGCAGTTGTCGGCAGCTGTCCGGGGTGGGGGTGCTGGTAATCCCTGCAGTTGTCGGCAGCTGTGCGAGGTAGGGGACGGAGATAATCTGAGCAGTTGCCAGCAGCAGTCCCGGGTTGTGAGGATGACTGAGCCGTTTCTTGGCGCAATCTAGGGTCTGAGGCGGATGGGGAGGGATGTGCATGCGCAGCTATTAATGCGATAGGATGGGAATAGTAGCCATTTAGGTTCATTGCGGTTGATTGTTAACCCACGCCATCTTTCCGGTCAGATCCTCATACCCGGTCTCGGAGGTGGGTCATTTTTACCCCCCCCCCCCACTAACTTCCAAACTCAGTATCGCACGAAAACAAGAGGTGTCATCGGAAGGCGCTTGACGAAAAGGTTCCAAACCCACGGTAAAAACGTTCTCGCCCCGAAACGTGACGTCACTAGACGAACTATGTGATCACGATTCACATCCTGTTTTGGTTCCGGGAGTTCACTTTTTATCTTAAAACAAAAATTATTTAGAATCAGAAATGGAAGGGGAAATCGACCAGTGCTTCAAAACGCCCCCCCCCCCCCCTCCCCCGAAAACAAATCAAAGTATGGTTTCGAAATCTATATCCTTTTGAATTTCAAATTATCTGGACTTTTTCTTTTTCTAGTGGGTAGGGCGGACCATTAAACGTTGCTTCAAGCCAACTCGCTTCAATAAAAAGTGCTTACTTTAGCCAAAGTCTTCCATGGTATCCTTAATGGGTAAATAAGTAAATCTACTGAGTCTTTTTTTTAATCCCCGGGGTGTCTTGTTGCATTCCTAAAGAAAAGCAAAAGCTGAAAGTTCTATTGAAATATTTATATTCATTAAAGCTTGACGACTGGTTTCACTTTTTTAAAGCGACCGCATTTGAACCTAACTTACTCCTTCACCGTAGATGACCTGACCTCAAAAATTTCACACACACACACACACACACACACACACACACACACACGCACACACACACACACACATACACATATACACACACAGGCACATATATATGTATATGCATGTTTACGCTAGTGGTAGTGTTCCAACTAGTAGACACCGAGACATGATTTTCCGTACCCCACACATATTTCAGATACATCAAATGTCATGGACCGGAAGCGGTCAGAGAATAACGTAGTAACCAGGGATGCGGGGCCGGAGCCGGAGCCGGAGCCGGAGCCGGAGCCGGTACATTTTCCCCGGAGCCGGAGCTGGAGCCCGAGCCGGGATGCTTCCCTGGAGCTGGAGTCGGAGCCGGAGCCGCCCAAAATTTTCCCGGCTCCGCATCTCTGGTAGTAACGTATCGGAGTAGCCGTATTATGTAATTACCAAACTCAAATATGCCGTCCCTTTATCGAGACGAACAACTCAGATCGCGAAATTGCGTCTCATGCCAGAGTTGACTGTACATTCATGACTGTAAAGCATTCATTTATGCAGCACCGCAAGCAACGTGGCAGGGTGGGCAGGTGGCACGGTGGGAATGTGGCACGGTGGGAATGTGACACGGTTGGCAATGTGGGGCAGGTGGCAGGGTTGGCAGGTGGCAGAGTGGGCAGGTGGCACGGTGGACAAATGGCACGGTGAGCAGGTGGCACGGTTGGCAATGTGGGCAGGTGGCAGGGTGGGCAGGTGGCAGGGTGGGAAGGTGGCAGGGTGGGCAGGTGACACGGTTGGCAATGTGGACAGGTGTCCTCTCCTGATGAGTATTGCATTAATGCTAAATCAGCTTTATGATTCGACTAAAACTGGCAGGCTGTGGAAGCACTTTAGTAGCTGATGTGTTTTAAGGTAGACTGCACAGTGTTCGGAGGTGTGCACTATGGGCATGTGGGTGGAGCAGAAGATCTGGTGTCTGGTGCGATCAGTGAGAACTCCGTGGTGGTGATGCTATGAAGTGCCGGAATTATGTGGGTAGAGGCGATCAAGGGCGCTTATTCACCTAATCTTATCTTGTGGTCGGTGATTATTCCAACTGGTGCATTTATGGACCGTACTAAGGCATGTAGGTGCCACAGTGTGGCGCAATATCTGGGTTGTACCAGGTTGCAAAACCTTGCATGTATTTTCCTTTATCAAAATCCTCCATATTCTCCGACATACATGCATGCCACTGCTATGTATCTATATCCTATAACCCCAGTTTTGCTCACATACATTATGTTGGTACATATCTTTTACCAGCTTTGCATACGTAGGTCTCCTATCCATTTTATATGCCTGCTTTTACTCTAACACGCATGTACGTTTGCGCTTACGAAAATTATTATAACGCACATTTGATTACACACCTTAAATACCATTGACCTTGCACATGGCTGTCCTGTAATCCTGCAATGACTTGCAAACATTTCACAGGGTGTATCTGGCGCACGTTCGTTGTCATTCGTTCATTGCACCCTTCTACTTTTTTTCTAGGCCTTTGCACGCTCATAATCATGTGATACGTATACATTTGCATATAATAATTGCCCGTATATGCGTTGCCGACATGCCTTCCCATTACTCACATGCAGTTGCGCATGCGTACATTTGCGTCTTCGTATATGTGTGCGTACCTGCTTAACTTTTCCCATGCATACATATGCGTACATGCGTACTTTGATTAAGCACATCTGCCATAAGTGCATTTGTCATTAGGTTGGTGAGTGGTTTGGGAGTGAAATGCTCGCTTCAGAGCCGGACGGTTGTGGGTCCGAGCCTCGTGTGCGCAAGCTGACGTCAGCGCACTCACGTGTGCACATGCATAGCATATGCTTGTAATTGCACGTCTGTGGCGCAATGTTTCACAGTTTACATGCGTGGCATGCTTGTTCGTACGCCACACTGCAACCCGTGCTGTGAGGCTTGCGACAGCACGCATTGTGACGTTGGTGACATCTTGTGACCCTGTGTGGCGGGTGCCGACACCGCGTGAAGAATAGTGACGCCGTGACGTGTCGTGTGATGGTGGGCAGTGTCACGTGGGCCCGTGCGACTCTCGAGTACCCGTCTCGTGACGACCGTGAGTGCCGTATGCCGGACGCAGTCGATGCTGCGCTGAGCTCCAGTAACTGACCAGCAGACCTTGTGACTACCAGTGACGTGATATGACGCGCCAGCAGCCGGTGCCGCGATCGGCGGCCGTGGGACCGCAGCTGCCCGGCGGCGCCGTCACCCCGAGCCACGTGCACGTCTACTCGCGGGGAAAGTCGCTGAGTCGGCGGGGCAAACACCCGGCCGGCCCGGAGTTCTCCAACAGGCACCAGACGAACAAGGTTAATCGAGCGACCTGCATGTCTCCTGGCCCGGCCTTTTCATCGGGTGGCTCGCGTACACCCGCCAGCAGACCGTATAACCACTCGTGCCAGCGGTGGTAGTTTTCCTCCTCCAAGCGTTTCTTCTAGACCGCATAGAGAAACACAATGTTTGATGCCGGATGGCGTCGCCCTTCATCTGCTCATTGTGTGATGCAACTGTGCCTACCTTTTGCCGTTGGCCTCTTTGTCGGATCAAACAGGTCAACATATAAGTGTGAGTGATTGACAAGTCGTGTGTGAGCTGTCAACATATATATGAACTGTTATTTTTACACTAGTACCCGCTAGCCAAGTACGTTTACGGCTCCTATCCGCTATCCAAGCACATTTTTGGATGGCTGTTGGTGTGCGTAGACAACGGGCTCATGGCAAACACTATGGTATTATCAAATGCGAATTCAATGTCAAGGTGACGTGCGAAGCAATACAGTTATTTTTCGCGTTCGGACGTAATTATACGGTAGTTTCCAAACTACGACCGATATAGTCATGACACGAGAAGTGGTCTTGGAAAGGTGCGCTGGAACACATAATGTTGAAAGACTCGAAGAAAGGTCATACAGTAGCATCTCACGGGCAGTCACTCACTGCCATGCGGACAGTTTCACACAATGTATTTAAATGTGTGCTTCGATGCTGTAAAAGGGAGGGGTGAATTCGAATCCAGCATCAGAAGTTACCCTAGAAATAAATTTGTTAGAAAACCCTCACATTAAATCACACCAAGTTTCCTGGGTCATTATCTAAGATCCCCTGTTTGCAAATCTTTACACCATGTAGGAGAAAAGAAGAGTCATTCACAGTTACCCTAGAAGTCAATTAGTTACAAAAAGAGAATCAACGTGGTCAACCTGCAACCTGAGTCGTTGACCTAGGATGATCTTGGGAAGTGTACAATTATTGAAATTTACGTAAGCGCTTCGCTAACTCATGTAATGAGACAATGTGATATAATTTAGCTGCCTAAAGGTTCGGTGAATTTCTTTTTTCTTTTTTATTTTTCTTTTCTTTTTTATTCGCCAATGCTGCGGAGAGCCACGTCATTGGATGACAAATGGTCAAGGTGGGACCGAACATGCACGCAGGTTAAAAAGAAACCTTGAGCAAATGGTGCCCTTGGTTGGTATTTACTTGTGCACTGTCGCTTTCATCACATCACGTTTCTCAGCGATTGTATCTTCTCACTGGACTAATTCCATCGAGCGATCAATTAAAATGTATTGCCACTTCCTTCGTTGGATCGGACAGGAAGAGTGATTGTTTTCTACTTGATCATAAGTCACACTGGCATGGTAGGCAATGCTTGTAAGTACCGATGACGTGACCAGGAAAGCTACGGGCACGTCGGAGGATACTGCCGCATCCAGCCCACTACGTGCTAAAGATGCATACAGCATTAGGAGCATAAGACAGACACCCCGTGAGGAGCACAGATCAACCACCAATGGACTGTGAAAGAATATCGAAACGTAATGTTATCAGCATAGTATCTTTTATTTTCCTCGAGCAGGTCGTGCAAGCCCAACAGTACATCCTGCTCACACAGGTAAGCGCCCACCAAGGCAAGATACGCCAAGATAAGCTATAAAGCTAGCTTTATACAGATTAAGAACAAGCCAACTCATTGAACATCCTACCAGCAAAAGTGACACAGGCACGCAAGCTAAGATATACTATGTTGGTGACGGGTCCGAAATAAACACAAATGGTTACATTGTCTGATGATGCAAAACCGGATATGATTGCATCAATGTACGAGTTAGGTGTCAGACACAATGCTAACGCGGACATCGGGGGTATCTCCAATTAAGACAGACAACGGGTAGGTTCCTGATGCCATTCAAGAACTCTTAAATATGCGCCTGCGACAAGGGCGCTCGAATGTTCGCTAGTGTGCGTGGACAAAGAATATTGGCACAATTTATAAGACTCAATAAAATATGGTGCCAATATATTCATATAATAAATCCATACAATATGATAAGTGCATTTGTAAAAGTTAGCTTGCTTTCAGGCCTCATTTCATTGCCACTTACAGTGATATATTGCACATATTGTTACTTGGCTTATTGACTTCTGGAACTATTTTCCACCATAGACGGCAGGCCCCCAACGACGACGCTTGCGACCCCGCGGCCCGTCCCCGACCGCCTACCATTCATAATATGGCGGAGCGGAGGACATTCCCTGAATGTTAATAGGTACCAACGCCAAATTTACAGGAATATTCTCACATTTGAAACGAGAATAGAAAATAACATTAATCAGAGCAAGCCCACTCTGGTGGTGTTCCTTCACCTACCCACCACCAGAGCAGCGACACCGGTATCATGTGGGTTCATGACGCCTAGCGATTTGTTTTCGTCTCCTCACGCATTTCGTGCATAATACCACATGCTAGACGTCCCACTGGCTGTGCATGCCGAGCCGAGCACACATCTGACGGTGTCGGTGCTCATCGGTGACCCTGCAGAAAGCCAATCTGGACTGGAGATGGCCATTGCACTGTCACGTGACCGGTGCATACGGCGACAGATGGTGAAGGAGCTGTGCCACGTGATCTCGTGCTTCCGCCACCTGACGGCCGGCCTGGGCTCGGCCGGCGACGGTCGACAGCTGCGCTCTGACCTGACCTGCCTGCGGCTGCTCATCAGTCACCTGGTCAAGGTCATCCGGGTCACGCTGGAGGCGCACAGCCGCAAATGGTGAGGCGTCGGGCCGACCGTCAGCAAGGTCGCCGGAACGCCGCGGAGTACTTGTGGCCCTCGGCTGTCGTATTGATGCACAACAGCTGTACCGAACCACTCCTTCACATTGCAACACAACAACTGTATCTCACCGCCGCTTCACCATCAAACACAACAACTGTACCTCACCACCGCTCCACCTTCAAACAGAGCAACTGTACCTCACCACCGCTCCACCATCCAACACAACAACTGCACCTCACCACCGCTCCACCTCCCAACACAACAACTGTACCTGACCGCCGTTCCACCTCCCAACACAACAACTGTACCTCACCGCCGCTCCACCTTCAAACAGAGCAACTGTACCTCACCATCGCTCCACCTACCAACACGACAACTGTACCTCACCGCCGCTCCACCTCCCAACACAGCAGCTGTACCTCACCACCGCTCCACCTCCCAACACAGCAACTGTACCTCGCCGCCGCTCCACCTTCAAACAGAGCAACTGTACCTCACCACCGCTCCACCTCCCAACACAACAACTGTACCTCACCGCCGCTCCACCTTCAAACAGAGCAACTGTACCTCACCATCGCTCCACCTACCAACACGACAACTGTACCTCACCGCCGCTCCACCTCCCAACACAGCAGCTGTACCTCACCACCGCTCCACCTCCCAACACAACAACTGTACCTCACCCCCGCTCCACCATCCAACACAACAACTTTACCTCACCGCCGCTCCACCATCCAACAAAACAACGGTACCTCACCACCGCTCCACCTTCAAACAGAGCAACTGTACCTCACCACCGCTCCACCTACCAACACGACAACTGTACCTCACCGCCGCTCCACCTACCAACACGACAACTGTACCTCACCACCGCTCCACCTCCCAACACAACAACTGTACCTCACCGCCGCTCCACCTTCAAACAGAGCAACTGTACCTCACCACCGCTCCACCTACCAACACGACAACTGTACCTCACCGCCGCTCCACCTCCCAACACAGCAGCTGTACCTCACCACCGCTCCACCTCCCAACACAACAACTGTATCTCACCGCCGCTCCACCTCCCAATACAGCAGCTGCACCTCACCGCCGCTCCACCTCCCAACACAACAACGGTACCTCACCACCGCTCCACCTCCCAACACAACAACGGTACCTCACCACCGCTCCACCTTCAAACAGAGCAACTGTACCTCACCGCCGCTCCACCTCCCGATACAGCAGCTGTACCTCACCGCCGCTCCACCTCCCAACACAACAACTGTACCTCACCACCGCTCCACCATCCAACACAGCAGCTGTACCTCACCACCGCTCCACCTTCAAACAGAGCAACTGTACCTCACCGCCCCTCCACCATCAAACACAACAACTGTACCTCACCACCGCTCCACCTCCCAACAGAGCAACTGTACCTCACCACCGCTCCACCTTCAAACAGAGCAACTGTACCTCACCGCCGCTCCACCTCCCAATACAGCAGCTGTACCTCACCGCCGCCCCACCTCCCAACACAACAACTGTACCTCACCACCGCTCCATCATCCAACGCAACAACTGTACCTCACCACCGCTCCACCTCCCAACACAACAACTGTACCTCACCACAGCTCCACCTCCCAACACAACAACTGTACCTCACCACCACTGAACCATCCAACACAACAACTGTACCTCACCACCGCTCCACCATCCAACACAGCAACTGTACCACACCGCCGCTCCACCTCCCAACACAACAACTGTACCTCACCGCCGCTCCACCATCCAACACAACAACTGTACCTCACCACCACTCCGCCTTCCAACACAGCAGCTGACCATCAAAAATACACAATTAGCAGAACGCAGTACACCTTGCACAATCATCGTGGTACACGTATGCCCTCATTGCTCATGCTCCTTCTAAGTAGCCCGACTATATATCGCTCATTTAAGAAAGCTTTTGTAACGCACATTGTTGAAGGAATGCGTGAATAATCATGAAGCAGTTGCGGTGTTTAATTCCGCTGGATGGTGTGTCAGAAGACAACGAATATGACGTGGCAGCTTGTTTTGTTCTTCGTAAAAGAAATCAATGAACATAATTTCGGCTGCTTGCGTCTCAAGTTTCAGTAATAGCCGTTGACATTTTTTGGGAAGACTATCCACTTAGGCATACATATAGAAGAGCTGACAACGGTGACCTCATTTCACAAGATGATCTACAATTAAAAAAAAAAAAATTTAGGACGAATTCTTGCTCGGGTAGCTTTGTGGACCAGGGTCCTATCGCTAAACATAGCTTGTTGCCTGAATCCTGGGCTACCTCGCGATCCATAAATTACAGTGCAACGGCAGAATTGTGCCCGATAATTTAGCGTGCCGTCAGTGCACCGACATGGCCGTCCTCGTCCCCGGCCTTCTCGGGCCAGTTATCAACTGACCCTCCCAGCCGGGGGCTGAATGTAGCGGCGTGAAGCGACTCGAACCCTGTCTTGTCATGACAGGGTAGACCAGTGCAGGCCAGCGCTCTTGCCAACTGACTTACCTGGGCAGCGATTGTAACAATGCTGGCCTCATTTTACAAGTTGCTCTACAATGGTGACCTAATGGGAACAGCCTCATTGCACAGGGTGACAATGATACAAAAGTGGCAATGATGACAATGATGAGCTGCAATAGTGACAATGATGACCTGCAATAGTGACAATGATGACCTGCAATAGTGACAATGATGACCTGCAATAGTGACAATGATGACCTCATTTCACAGGACGATTTAAAACGATGGCAAAGTTGACTTTCTTTTACAGGATGCTCTATAAGGAGTCGGACAGGAAGGAGCTGATCCGTATCAGCAACATATTCTACAGCTGTGTTACAGCATTCAGTAAGTAATTACAACTTTCCATCTTTCCGCATTCAGTGCTTTGTGTGCAAACTGATGCGCGGTGTCACGGAACTGTGATCACGAACAACATCAAGTTAGTAGGATGAGCTCTAACCAGAGTGATGAATCTAGCAATATCCAGCACGACTTGGTGGAACAAAAAGCTGGCGGATAAATGGCATGTCTTTCAAATATAATAATTGTAATGCAATGCATCAAACGCCTGGGGGTGGGACATTTACATATGCAATGGGAGGTAGTTAATTTGATACAATTGAAGAGGAATGCGACTTATGTGTGTTAGATGGTATTGATCTTGAAGCAGAAAGGTAAAGATTGTCGGAAATCACAAACACTGACATCTTCAACTCGGATGGACATTACACTTATTTGAGACAGAACACGAATTACACACTGGAGTAGATCTTCCCTCGACAATAATTTGCCGACATATGATGTAACCTCATCAGGTCCCTATGTAGCATGCCAAGCCAGATAACATCTTCCCAGGTCACACCAAGCGCGAAACAGTTATGGGCGCAAAATGACCCTGGCAGTCGACGCGCCCCTAAACTCCAATTCATCATCATTAGACCGAACGCGATGTGCAATGGTTGATACATTCTTGCAAGTTATTTGCACCTTCTGAAGTTACTACCAGGACTTAAGCTATCCTTCAATGAATACGATATCGAAAAGGGGATCCAACATCAATCGGATTAATTAACCCAATTCGGCCATGCGGAAATTACTGACGGGATGATATGACCGAAGAACGTCCAATAAATGAACACCAATCATTTGGGTGTATAACCTGGTAAAAGACCACCTTCAGAAGAAAAATGTACCAACTGTTCCTCCAGAAGTGATGTTAATGTTTAGTGACTTATTATGGACTGTACAATATTCTTATGTCGCCGAGGTTCGCAAAAGATGCACCGTAAGTAAGGCTACATGGCAATTCCTTCCAGCGCACAGCTCTTTTTTCTAGTCGCGTCGAAGCCACTTGGGGATTTGCATGTAAGGTCCTCGGAAGTTGTTGAGGCCTGAAAGAAGGTATCCATGCTCATCACGTGGCGGAAGCTGGCGGCGAGACCTCGGAGTTGGCACCCACCCTCGTCTGGTCGCGAGGGCTGGTGACGTCCACGCTCCTCAGATTCCTGGAGTGGCAACCACTTTCATCAGATGGTGGACAAATGTGCCGTTCTGTGTGAACATCTATACCTTCAGAGCATCGAGTGGCATTAATCTGAATGTTTTATCTTCACATCCCTGATTGAACAATGGCAATCTAGACGATGAGAGTGGATTGATCTAAATTGACACGTAGTTAAGTAAGAAAGTAAAGGCAGGTGAATGGCTTTAACAGTGTCGACTGCCGTGGGTCGACAGCTAACCGGGAACGCTTAGCCGGGCATGTGATGGTCATCATTTTTCCAGTTTCTAAATGTTCGTTTTAGTACTTCTTACAAGTACTGTACGTCCCATATCAGCGCGAGCTGTAACTGTACAGTATACAACCTGGGTGTTATGGACTGAGTGCAGTATCTCGACTAGACACTGTCGACTGGACCTGCGTACCTAGCTCGTCGCCCGGTTTGCACTTTTAGTCGAGACATCGCTGAGTTTAGTGCACAACCTTTTGTAAGATGGTTAAATTGCTTTGTTTCAGTCCAAGACATGCGCCGGTCGCTGGAGCTACACTCGATATTCGTGATAACCAACTCGCCACCGTCCGGCTTCATCAACACGGGTGTCAGCGGCTACCACAGCTTCACGATATCTGAGCGAGACGTCAGGGACCAGGACAGCCGAGAAGGTTCCGGTAGTGCGCAAATCCAAACGTGAGTACCGAAAGGAGGGTTCCTGTAGCGAGGAGGGAATCGAGCATAATAAAGGGTCTCCTTTTCCTCAGAAAGGGGGTCTTTGGCCGATAAATCTGCTGAGCTGGGGAGGGAGAAGGGTGTGGGTCGACTTCAGTCTTCCTCAAAGCTCCTGCACAGTTCTTTGAAGGCTTTTCAAAAGAAGCCGATCAATAAGCCTAATACGTATAACCCGCTCACGTCCGGGGGCCAGATATCTACCCCCTTCCGGGTTTTCCTCATTTGTCGCCAAACTAATCGGGTTAGCAAGGCCAAACCTCCCAAAGATGTTCATTGATCTTTTCCGCATATCCTCATACATTTTTAATCCTGGGTCATCGCAGGTCAGGTCACCAGGTCAGGTGAAGTGACCCAACTACACTCGGAGTTCTAGGTGGTACAACTTCCACAATAATTGGGCGATTTATTTCAAACTTATAGCGTGTCATAATCGCATCAGGGACCATAATATGTATATCGGGATTTTTCCGTAGCATTGACCTTAGGTCAATCGCTGCCAAGGCTTCCCCATTATAGGGCTGTGGCAAAATATACAAATGTTTCCCGGTTACATATTTGCGCGCGGAATGATCTCACAACGGTTGTGGCATGCAGATGGAAACTATGCTCAATGCTACCGCTGACATTTTTGTTCAGTGACCTCACCAAGGTCTATGAGGTCACCTGAGATCACTACACATTTTTGCGCATCATATCGCACTGCATTGAGCTAGAAGGCTGAAATTACCGTCATTGTGCTTGCATCGCCAAGACGTGTAAATTGATACATTACATGACCTCCCTAGGTGACTTCATGACCTTGCCCTGAGGCCATGACTTCATGACCTTGACCTGAGTTTCAGTTGACCTGACCTTAAATTACACAGCCTATTGTCGGTAGCGCATTTCAAGGACTGTCGAATAGCTTTCGCCGTTTGATTATATCTGTTACAAGTCCTGAGATATGTGTCAATATCTGAGTCCCACCTGATCTGGTCAAATTTGACCTATGATGACCAAGTGACCTAACTGTTGACCTAAGCGAAAAAGGACCGTACCACTTTTGATAGAGCCTGTCATCAGTTATCCAACGCCGTTTTCCGTTTGTCGCTAGCTATCATAGTTCTAGAAATCTTAGGGGGCAGACATCTGCCCCTCCGGACATGCGAAGTTGGTGCGGACCTCCGGACGTGCGAGTGATAAAGCATGTAGTAGTCAAGTTACATGCATTTGAGCTCAGTCTATCCCCGAAGATAATATTATCTTTCGACTGATAAGTATTAGTGCTTTATGTCTGGCCAATTTTATATGTCACTATAATTGTCTATTTTGACAGTTCCAAAACATATTAAAGCATTTATGGTTTCAAAGATATCGACTAAGACGTTGAAACGAAAACATGTGCTCCAATGGGCATCCAATGGCGGCCATTTTGGGAAATTGCCGTTGCGGCCGTCAGGGTGGGGGGGGGCAGTTGCGCGATGCCCGACATCCAAATCTGTTA
This sequence comes from Imbricaverruca yamaguchii, assembly GCA_034440575.1. Classification (NCBI taxonomy): domain Eukaryota; kingdom Metazoa; phylum Arthropoda; class Thecostraca; family Neoverrucidae; genus Imbricaverruca; species Imbricaverruca yamaguchii. The sequence goes on along the minus strand of JAOTOL010001361.1, from coordinate 465,089 downwards.
TGAATGCATTGGTGTGTGAGCCAAATTTGGTGAGTTTCTTTGTGTTCACTGCCCAATAGGTTAGCTAACCCACCCATGATAAAGAGAGTACACCTTGTGCAAGCATTGTAAGGTAAAGGCTAGCATGTAAAAAGTCACGATCAAACCAGGGCACGCAAATGCACTCGTGTGTACATACTCGGTACAGACTCGCCCTCGCTTGATACCAAGCGAGGGCTTCGCCCACGCTTATGACCACCTCGCTGCCACGGCGCGGATGCACAAGCGAGAACTGAGCCGGAGGGAAGCGAGAGATGTATAGGTGTCGACACCGACAGCAAAAGCATCAGCAGCTCCCAGCGTCAGCCACGAGCCACGAAGTGGACCGATAGTCTGCTCGCTGCTGTCTTGTGATGCTCTGCAGTCTTCAGTAGTGCGGGCCAGCCTACCGACGTAGTGATGTGCCGGCTGCCGTGGCTTCACTCCTGCTCTCTCCGATCACCGTCATCTCCGCATGGACGCTACATGACCAATGTAGTCGATGCGCCCTAAAGCCCTAATAACTAACCAACCAGTCATCTACGCGGGGATGAAAGGCGGATGAAAAGACGTCGGTTGTTAGTCAGCTGCGTCGACGGCAGACTTGGACGTACGCTGGAGAAGCTAGCGAGAGACGTGGCGTATATCAGCGCATGCCTTCACGCTTCATTTTGCAGCCATGGGAGCAGCGCCTACTGGTTATACATGGAAGTTCACTATACATATGACCAACGTTGTAATGGCTCACGCATCTTTATCTTTTGCCAATGGTGATATTTCGATAAACTCATAGAAAGGTCATACATGTGTACTGTTTATAAGCAGATGAAATAATACCGTGACACTCCACCAAACTCCGTTTCCATCTGCGTTTCCATAAACACACATCTCTCAATTGAAGATATTCCGAATTGGTGTTCAATTTTAATTCCTTTGTTTTTCTTCTCAGTGTAATCTGCTAAGCTTATTTGGTTTGACTTCTAGCCATAAACGCTGTTGCGTTGGTGTGAACTGCGATGGTATCAGCCTGATCTTACCTGCTACCTATGCAGTCGTTGAAACCAAGTGCAATCTTCTTGAATTGGTACGAACCTGAGAAGGTGCCTGGTTGTTAGTTCCTGATTGTTTCATGAAATGGTTTTCGTGTTTTAAAAAATGAACTGCTCAGCTAAAGATGTCGACAACATCGTACGTCTCGGAAAATGTTCACTTGTGAATCTGCCATGGAGGGTCACTTGTAGATGGGAAGGTTGCACGCCAGGTACCACTGGAGCTTCTTCATGACACACAAAGCCCTAGCTTTGACACTACGACTCGATCTCAATTAGTGGTGAAATGGTGAGGGTGTGACGACCCCACTTGGAGTGGGAAGGCTAACCAAATGTGTCAGTTGGCTGTGGTTAGCGTCTAATAACTGGAAAAAAATAGCGATTTCCTAAATGCCCAACGACAAACTACTGAACTCGGAATCAAATCGTTGGAAATGTGTGTCTCGGAAACTGCATTCTGTCCAATGTAGCAGGAGACTAATTATGTTCCTTGATGTTTATTTGCTCAAAATATGGAACGCCGGCTTTTTCGGCTTCATTATGGAAGAACTGTTGCGTATTATGTGTATTTGTCTTAATGATCCTATAGCAGCATGCATAGTATCGATACGGAGACGCCTGCCCGATAAACATCAATTGAAGCTGAGATGTCTTTCTTCAGCATGGTGAAGGACATGGACGCGATCAGCGAGGATGTGAAGAACCTGCCCTGGTACACCGTGGCCTGGGCACCGCCGCAGGCACACAACGTGTCAGGTCATGACTCTGTCTCAATAGAGGAGGTGAGCTCGCCACAGTGCCAGCGGTTCAGTCCCCCGCAGGCGCACAACGTGTCAGGTCATGACTCTGTCTCAATAGAGGAGGTGAGCTCGCCACAGTGCCAGCGGTTCAGCCCGCCGCAGGCACACAACGTGTCAGGTCATGACTCTATCTCAATAGAGGAGGTGAGCTCGCCACAGTGCCAGCGGTTCAGCCCCCCGCAGGCGCACAACGTGTCAGGTCATGACTCTGTCTCAATAGAGGAGGTGAGCTCGCCACAGTGCCAGCGGTTCAGCCCCCCGAGGCACACAACGTGTCAGGTCATGACTCTGTCTCAATAGAGGAGGTGAGCTCGCCACAGTGCCAGCGGTTCAGCCCGCCGCAGGCACACAACGTGCCAGGTCATGACTCTGTCTCAATAGAGGAGGTGAGCTCGCCACAGTGCCAGCGGTTCAGCTCGCCGCAGGCGCACAACGTGTCAGGTCATGACTCTGTCTCAATAGAGAAGGTGAGCTCGCCACAGTGCCAGCGGTTGAGCCCTCAGCAGGAGCTGGATGTAGAGCATTACATTAGGTCGACACCAGTGTGGATTTCGGATAGAACTGGGTTGTGAATCGGGCTGGAAGGAATCATGCCACCACTAACTGGTCAGGGTTGAAGAGCAAATTGTACTATCATTAGTACAGTCATGTGGGGTATTGAAATTATAGTAAATGCCTGCTTGTTGTTTTGCTTCACTTTGTTTAGTTATTTTCCTGCTCCTGTTACTCCTACCAAATAGAGTAGTGTTATTGCAGTTTCCAGATGACACAACCAAATTTGTTCAAACGGCACGCACGTTCTGCCAACGGATTGAATGCAAGCGAAATGTGTGGTGCGACACGGGTTCCGAGTTTGTCGAAATAGACCGATTCGAACCCATTTTGGGCAAGACGACAAAGTCTCTAATACGCGACGTGTTCCAAAACGTTCCGACAGGTAACGAAGTGGCGCACCACCAGACCTAAGGCTAGGAGAGGCACAGTGTTCCGGACTGAAGTGCCGGAGCAGCCGCCACATATAACCTCGCTAACACTCGATCACTCGTCCTCCAGACCACCGCGGGAATGTCAGCCTTTGCCCGCCGTCTCAAAGGCGCTTTGAGTTCTATGCGTTTTGCTTTAGTGGGCCTAAGATCGTACCTTTAAGGTGTTAAGTTTTCGACGTGGGTGCGCATCCATGGGAAGGCAATGCTTTCTGAGGCGGTTAAGGATGTGTTGAGTGGGCCGGAAGTTGCCTACATACAAGTTTTGCTTTACCTCGGTTCGATCGGAATTGGTTCTCTGGTCGTGTGGGTCCATTTGTGTTGTCTATTTGTGTTGTTTGGCTGTGCTGTCTGATTGTGTTGTCTAGCTGTACTGTCTAGTTGTGTTATCTGCTTGTGTTGTCTGGATGTGTTGTCTGGTTCTGCTGTCTGGTTGTGTTGTATAGTTGTGGCCAGTCAACACAACCACACAATTTAAATGTAAGGTGTTTGTAGTTTGCAATTCAAATGTATAGGAGAAGGAGTACAGGACATCATAAAACGGAGGACACATTATAAAATGAGTACAAAATTGGCATGGTCATGTATTGCGGTGGTTGACCTATCGTTCAAAACTAACTTCCTAAGTAAATTGACGGCGTAGTCGCTTTCCCCCAAGACATAACCTGAAGGATGACAATCTAATTTAGTGATCTCACGGGCTACTTACTTTTATTTCCGGTCAATGCGCAAAGGCAAAATATGGCATTGTGGCTTTTATGAAAACGATCGTCGCATTAAAGCGCTAAGCTTCGAAACCTTCGGGACAATCGCTCCCCTCTCCCTTGTTTTGGCGATGGCTAGCGTAACATACATACAAATACACGTGTTTGTTATACATTGAAATCCCAGGCACCAGAGTTTGTATTTGCATTACAAAAGCTATGGTCCGTGCATAAAACTTATGGAATTGCAAATCACCATGTAATGACCTCGGGGATATAAGATGGAATGCTAGAGTGTGAGGGTACTGGAGCTGCTGTCTCTTCTTCATCCAGTGTTTAGTCCTGTGCTTGCGCATTAATTTACTGGATTCCAGCCAAGACATGTTGTATTGCTTGCACAAGACCGCTCAGTCGCCTGCGTATGTGCCGCGGTTGCACCTCACAGACGTGTACCTGTTGCAGGACCAGGCGCTCCTGTTTCCGGGCGCTGTCGCTTCTCCCTGGTTTTTGATGTTCCTGATCGCCGCGATTTTTCTCGTGGTGGCGTCAGTGCTCACGTATACACTGATTTTGTTTTGGCACTGATGCCAACGGAAGCGCTCCTGCGATGTGAAATATTGTACTGTTAGACAGCGATGCGTGGTAGCGTGGTTGCGGAACTGGTCGCACCATGTGCGACTAGGTGATCTTGAGCCACTGTTGCGTCGAGTGTGATTATGTGTATTTGAACCGCTGATGCATGATGTGCGACTGCGTGATCCTGAACCACTGATACGACGTTGCTGGAAGTATTCTCATCATTTGTGTATGCTCTCGAAGCATCGGCTGCATAGGTATCAATAGAACAGTTGGGGCGTCCCCGACACATCAACCAGGGGAGGTGATGGGGTGGGGGTGGAGGTGGAGGCTGACACTCCATCTCTCAGATTTGTGTGGAAGTAAGCATGTGGGTACGTAGTTTGTGCAAATATGTACTATTGCTCCCATTCAGCCGGTGCAATTTTCAGCTCAATCAGATCCACGGTCACGAAAATCCTCAGGCATGTTCGTGCGATCACAGTATATGGCTATGGTTAGGGACTGATATATCTGAGAAAGATACTTTAGGTATTGGAACAATGCACAAGTTCGAGTTTTTTTTTTTTTTTTTTTTTTTTTTTTTTTTTTTTTTTTTTTTTTTTTTTTTTTTTTTTTTTTTTTTTTTTTTTTTTTTTTTTTTTTTTTTTTTTTTTTTTTTTTTTTTTTTTTTTTTTTTTTTTTTTTTTTTTTTTTTTTTTTTTTTTTTTTTTTTTTTTTTTTTTTTTTTTTTTTTTTTTTTTTAAAAAAATTTGTTTTTTTTTTTTTTTTTTTTTTTTTTTTTTTTTTATTTTTTTTTTTTTTTTTTTTTTTTTTTTTTTTTTTTTTTTTTTTTTTTTTTTTTTTTTTTTTTTTTTTTATTTATAATATTGGTTTTTTTTTTTTTTTTTATTACTAATATATTTTTTTTTTGTTGTTTATTAAATTTTGTTTTTCAATTTTTTCCCCTTCCTTTTTTTTACCCACATTGCTCTGCGGTTCCCGATACTCCATGCACTGCCATGGTACTGAGATCGGAGGAGGAAAACTTCTGGAAATCTCTGGTCCCGTACACAGTCCACGACTCCGAGAAACGTTTCTGGAGTGTTTCGGTGACCTCCAACACTGTCTATTTGCCGACAGAGACAAAATTGATGACCGAAATACACATGTTGGAAGGGGTTTCGAACATCGCCTGTGCTACTAAAATTGTATTGTGGTATGGACGGACCAGGGCATTCTTTAGCCGCCTTGGCCGTTACCCAATGTCATCACGATGTTTTTCCCATGCGACGTCTCAAAGAACTTCCAACCACAATTCAAGCCAATTTCCCGGTGGTGAACAAAATCTGTTCGCGAAGTTAAATCGGTTTTTATTGGGTCGCGCATCCGTCCGAAAGGTAATTATTTGGACCCAATCATGGGACGAGCAGCTTCGGTCGCCTCCCAACAGGCGACCCACGGGCTCGCCCTGGCTTGTGGCGTCCCAGTGGAAGCCCTGGGTTTGATCGTCGTGCTGCCCTTCCACCAACAGGCGACACACAGGTGTAATGTGGCTTGGATGGTGTGCCAATGGAGGCCTTGGATTTGGTCTTGTGCAATGAATGAATGGTCTGGCTTTATGGCACTTAAAAATGGGTCCAGAAAGCAATCGCTCATAATTACAAATCAAATGTGCACCACCGACTATCTGCGTCTGCTAATCAGCCGGCTATCACGACACGTGGAGCACAAAACAGGACGGCACGTCTCCGGTCCCCGAACACGTGGAGCACAAAACAGGACGGCACGTCTCCGGTCCCCGAACACGTGGAGCACACACAGGACGGCACGTCTCCGGTCCCTGGACACGTGGATCACACACAGGACGGGACGACTCCGGTCCCCGAACACGTGGAGCACACACAGGACGGCACGTCTCCGGTCCCTGGACACGTGGAGCACACACAGGACGGCACGTCTCCGGTCCCTGGATAAGTGGAGCACACACAGGACGGCACGTCTCCGGTCCCTGGACAGGTGGATCACACACAGGACGGCACGTCTCCGGTCCCCGAACACGTGGAGCACACACAGGACGGCACGTCTCCGGTCCCCGAACACGTGGAGCACACACAGGACGGCTCGGCTCCGGTCCCTGGACACTCGGAGCACACACAGGACGGCACGTCTCCGGTCCCCGAACACGTGGAGCACACACAGGACGGCACGTCTCCGGTCCCCGAACACGTGGAGCACACACAGGACGGCACGTCTCCGGTCCCTGAACACGTGGAGCACACACAGGACGGCACGTCTCCGGTCCCCGAACACGTGGAGCACACACAGGACGGCACGTCTCCGGTCCCTGGACACATGGAGCACACACAGGACGGCACGTCTCTGGTCCCTGGACACGTGGAGCACACACAGGACGGCACGTCTCTGGTCCCTGGACACGTGGAGCACACACAGGACGGGACGACTCCGGTCTCTGGACACTCGGAGAACACACAGGACGGCACGTCTCCGGTCCCCGAACACGTGGAGCACACACAGGACGGCTCGTCCCCGGTCCCCGAACACGTGGAGCACACACAGGACGGCACGTCTCCGGTCCCTGGACACACGGAGCACACACAGGACGGCACGTCTCCGGTCCCTGGACACGTGGATCACACACAGGACGGGACGACTCCGGTCTCTGGACACTCGGAGAACACACAGGACGGCACGTCTCCGGTCCCCGAACACGTGGAGCACACACAGGACGGCTCGTCTCCGGTCCCCGAACACGTGGAGCACACACAGGACGGCACGTCTCCGGTCCCCGAACACGTGGAGCACACACAGGACGGCACGTCTCCGGTCCCCGAACACGTGGAGCACACACAGGACGGCACGACTCCGGTCTCTGGACATATGGAGCACACACAGGACGGCACGTCTCCGGTCCCCGAACACGTGGAGCACACACAGGACGGGACGACTCCGGTCTCTGGACATATGGAGCACACACAGGACGGCACGTCTCCGGTCCCCGAACACGTGGAGCACACACAGGACGGCTCGTCTCCGGTCCCTGGACACGTGGAGCACACACAGGACGGCACGTCTCCGGTCCCTGGACACGTGGAGCACACACAGGACGGCACGTCTCCGGTCCCTGGACACGTGGAGCACACACAGGACGGCACGTCTCCGGTCCCCGAACACGTGGAGCACACACAGGACGGCACGTCCCCGGTCCCCGAACACGTGGAGCACACACAGGACGGCACGTCTCCGGTCCCTGGACACGTGGAGCACACACAGGACGGCACGTCTCCGGTCCCTGGATAAGTGGAGCACACACAGGACGGCACGTCTCCGGTCCCCGAACACGTGGAGCACACACAGGACGGCACGGCTCCGGTCCCCGAACACGTGGAGCACACACAGGACGGCACGTCTCCGGTCCCTGGACACGTGGAGCACACACAGGACAGCACGTCCCCGGTC